>JAXDDW010000090.1:577500-682500 GCA_034670385.1 Hoplostethus mediterraneus
CTCGCCCCTCTATCCCTCCTCCCTTCAGCTCTATCACTCCCCTTCAATCTCTCCTTCCTGCCACTCTATCTCTCCTCACCTCTATCTCCCCCCATCTCTCCTCCATCCACATCTGTCTCTCCTCTCTTCAGCTCTATCACTCCCCCTTCCATCTCTCCTTCCTGCCACTCTATCTCTCCTCACCTCTATCTCCCCCCATCTCTCCTCCATCCACATCTGTCTCTCCTCTCTTCAGCTCTATCACTCCCCTTCCATCTCTCCTTCCTCCCCCTATCTCCCCCTATCCCCTCTCTCTCTCTCTCTCCCTCTCTTCACCTCTATCTCCCCCACTCTATTTCTCCTCTCTTTACTTCTATCACTCCCCCATCTCTCCTCCCTCCACATCGATCTCTCCTCTCTCCATCTCCATCTCTCCTCTTTCCACCTCCATCTCTCCTCTCTCCACATCCATCTCTCCTCTCTCCACCTCCATCTCTCCTCTCTCCACCTCCATCTCCCCCCTCTCCTCCCTCTCCCCCCTCTATCTCCCCTCCCTCCCGTCCCCCCCTTTACTCCGGGTGGCAGTAAGGAGCGGTCACAGAGGGATGTGCCCTTACACATTAGAGGTTCAGAGAGGACAGCAGTGCAGCACCGCTCTGACCAGCAATCTATTATCCAGCTGAGTCATTCCTCTCTGCACCTTCCCCAAATTACATTTCATCTTTTGAGACCCCCCCCCCCCCACGTCTCTTCTATTCACATCTGCGAGGTCCGTGCGGGGACGGGGTTGCACTGATTGCCTGGCTGTGGCTGTGATTGAACGGGGACGCATCGTATCGGGGAGCCCGCGTGGGGCTGCAGGCTGCATACCAAATGGGCACGCTGCATGCACTTGAGAGTGCAGCGGATGAAAGCGGATAAGAGAGAAGCATCAGAAGTGAGTGGGAGGGAGGGAGGGAGGGAGGGAAACCCAGCACAACACAACATCGTAAGGCGCACACACACAATTCAATGCAGTGGCGCGGCAGAGCGGTGTTAGTGCGGCACAACACGGGTCATCACTAATGCAGATGCAGAGCGTATTAGATTTAATAAACTAATGTTAGGGGATGACTCACACACCGGTTCCCCCCCCCCCCCCCCCTCCTAAAAGCAGGCGAGGTCCCTACCGCCATAACTCCCGTCCTGTTAAAACCCAAGAGTCATTGTGTGAATACAAGCAAATGTCAATAGGAGAATAAATAGGAGAGGCAACACAGCCTCATTACAGCAGCCTGACACCATTAGCAGCACACAGAAGTGCCTGCTACATGATGCATGCATGTGTGAATGCACTCTCTCGCTCCCTCACACACACGCACATGCACACACACACACACACTTCCCACCCTATCCCCTCTTGCCAGATCATAGAGAGGCTGACCTCTAATGCTGTGTGACTGTGTTCCCCAGGGCTTCTTTCTGCTGTGATAGATGTGCTCTCTGCTCGCCTGTGTGGAGAGAATAGGGAATCCCTATTTTCCCCGGCTCCTCTATTCCTTCTTTATTCGCCCATTTTTATTGCCCTTCCCCATTGTATGTGTTATATAAAAGCTTGGTTATTGTAAGGGGGGGCGTTTTCTTTTCATGTGATAATGATAAAATAATGATAAAATCGCCTCAGTCCTGCAGAGATACAGTTTCTATTGTTTATAAGGCAATTTAGGGAAAGCTCACCCTTCACACATTATGATATGACAATATAATATGGCGTTATAATATAGAAAAGGATCGCTATGTATGAAATGAAACTGCCATGTAAGATAGATTGAAAGAAAATGTGTCCGGGATGTTCAGTGTATGCCCCTTGGATCAATATTTCTAATTTTGTGGTCTCAGGTACTGGCAGATAGTTGTTACTTGGTCTTATAAGCACACCTTCGGGGGACTGCTTACTGCATTATGGGGCTTTATAATAACAACTAACGATAATATGTAGCTCACAGGTGTTATTCATTACCGTTACCCATTGTCACGTCTGATGATGCTGCAATCTTCCCAAGGAGATTATGGTTATCTTATTTTATCACCTTATTTTATCCTTAGGACTGGAGCTTCTACCTAGGCTCAATCTCGTCCCACAAGCGCTGTGACTGGCAGCATGAAAGACAGACAATCCCACTGAGCCTGAATGAGGCTGAGATGAAGGATAGTATTTATTTTTTTTAATCAGTGATTGTATCCAACCTATTCAGGTCTGTCACCCCCTACACCAGATAAAGAAATCCTGCAACCACTTAGCAACATCCCAGGAGTGGAGCTGCTGCCTGGTGCTGGGACTGAGACACAGTGATAAGAGATAACCTTTTCCCCTTCACCAAACACAAGTTAATATAGTCGCAAACTGGCTGAGTAGATCTTAGAAAACACAGTAATCCTTTAAAAATGTACCATATGGATACCATAGGGATATTATAGTGATACCATAGGAGAATAAAATGATGAGGTCACCATACATTCACTACCCCACAGACAGGAATATTACAGTGTTTTTTCATTAGGTTCAGCTGCTTTTTGAACATGCCACATGCAAACCCAGATGAATACATGTGATCTGAACGACGGCAATTTGTATCCCTCCCTGTCTATCTATTGCTCCATGTTACAGACCTATATTACGGGCTGGCTCACATGTCTCCCCTCCGCCCGGGGAGCTGGGTTGTTGCAATGAGTCAATTAATGCAACATATTCCCAGCAAGTTTTTTTTTCCCCCACCTGGTTGAAGAGTTGACACTAGCTCATAGTCTACCGTCAAAGCAGCGCACGCTACACCAATGGAAAAACAAAAAGGAGCTTTTTGCTGCATTGCACCTGCCCAAACCCAAACGCGTCTAACTTTAGAAGGGCAGCGGGCTGTCTGGTCCCACGGACGGCTGACTAATTCTCTGAGCTCATGGTCGTGATTGTGAAGAAAAAAAAAACAGTGACAAAAGGATAAAATATCATGAACGCAAAACAGTCAACGCGCTTTAAACGGGTCGCTCCCATTGATGAGCGCTGTCGCCTGTCACAGGTTACACGGAGAGACGTTTCACACATTGACTGTGCCATATGCTGGTGAAAACACCGGGTTGTCGTGCAAAAGTAACGCGGTTGGACGTGCAGGACGGTGGTCTTACCTGGTGACTTTATCCAGCGGCGAAGCTCCAGAAGACAGAAGACAGAAAAACGCGCAGACGGGGGATCATGTACGGTAGTTGCGGGTGTCGGTGTGCCTCGGCACCGTCTGACCGCAGAAATTCAGTCAGGGTGTTCCCGAGAGGAGGGGGGCGTGGTGTGTGCGTGCATGTGTGTTTGTGTGTGTGTGTGAGAGAGAGAGAGAGAGAGAGAGAGGGGGGGGGGGGAGAGAGAGAATCCGTGTACGTAGACTATGTGTGTATGTACGCACACTCAAGCCTGACAAATATGATTATATCTGACAATGCGACAGTTGTTTGTGCAGCACGCACTCGGGCGTTTGGTTTCCACGTTACCACAACACAATAAAACTAATTAATACAAATACTAAACAACAGAAATTACATATGTGCAGACGGCCTCATACACACACACACACACACACACACACATTATAACAGTGGTGCAGTGCTGGGCTCAAGACCTGAGGGAGTTGGTATATTGCAACTCCCTCCGTATAGTACATAGTGAATAGTGTCATTGGTGCAGGAGCCATGTATGATGTGCGTTCGTATTTCGAGCTGACCTTTTACCACTAGATGGCACTATACACTGGGTGATGGGACGTGTAGCCAGTGTAGAGGATTTGATACTGTAGCGAGACATTAGTTTAAGTGATGTTTTTGTATGTTTGTTGTTGTTATTGTTATTATAAATATATATATATTGAATTTAAGTGTAATAATGACGTGCTCTCACAGAATGAGTCGGAAGTCGCAATAGCTGATTTATGTAGAAATGCTTTTTAATGTCAAAAGTCTACTTTGTGGCACGGTGGCGCAGTGCTTGTACTGTTGCCTCACAGCAAGAAGGCGTGGGTTCGATTCCCGCCTGGGGCGCTGGTGAGTCTGGGGTGCTCAGGTGGGTTATCTCCTGGGCCTTTCTGTGTGGAGTTTGCATGTTCTCCCCGTGTTCACTTGGGTTTCCTCCTGGAAAGAACCCCGTCTAAAAACATGCAATATCCAGTCGACAGTCCGTGACGAGGATGACGACAAAACACCTGGAATTGGTCCCCGGGCGCAGCTATCGTCTGCGACCTCTGCTCCCTGGCCGGTTTGGAGGAAGATCGGCGGGGATGGGAAAGAGAGCAGAGTCTCATTCAACTTGGACACTCTAAAAATGCATGTGTGTGTGTGTGTGTGTTGTGCGGCCACTTCCCCCCCTGCATGTGTTCAATGTTGTAAATAAAGTCCTTCTTCTTCTTCTTTTGACCATTTTGGCATTTTGACTAATGTTTATAAAACAAAATCTTGGCTTTCATAATCTGTATGAATTACTTCCTATTTTGGAGTGGAAATATAACTTTGAAGCATAAAAACAAGATATGGTATTTAGCGAAGTTGATCGCGGCAGCGGCATTTAGATAACTAGCCAGCTGCATCCGCACCTGTTGGCTGTCAAGTTAGCAAGTTAGTATCATAATTGTTGTATCTTGTAAGAGTGTTAAACTGTACTCTGTGCTACAACATTGAATCAGACAGGAGACGGACTGGAGCATGCAATGTGACAGTCGCCACGTTTATTCCGCACTCATACGACAGGTGACCCTCCGGTGTCACTCTACCTGAAAGTACCGCTCTCGCCAATAGGTGGCAGTAACAGACTGTCAAACCCTATATATCCCAATATATGACAACTCCTCCCCACTTAATGAACAGGTGGCACCTCTAAACACCAGGAACACATTTAAACAAATAGCCCACTAACATGGCACCCAAACAATTAGATTGTCATGGTTAACTGTAATATGTCCAGTCCTTGGAATCAACAACCGTTCAGTTACCAAAATTACAAACACATGTACTTAAACATTCCCTTATGCCACAGTGAACAATAGAACAGTTTCAGATCTTTTAGTCTTCTTTATTATCCAATTCTAAGGGAATGAGTTACAGACTACTCAGACCCTGACATTACCCTGGGGATTATTCTGCCCCAATCTTCCGGGTATGTCACTATTATAAATCTAGGCGTTTAGGAGGCCGCCGCTCTCTCTGTGAATACCGGTGAATAGCACCGCCATACGGTGGATCCACGCTGACTGTAGCCGGAACAGACTTCAGTGTGGAACATGGTGACAGTTCTGCCTCTGACACAGCTGTGGAAGTGGGTCCTGAAGGAACCGGCTCCATAGCACAAGGCGCATCCTGGGTGAGTGTGGGCTTGGCTGGGCTGTCCTGCTTGGATGGCTCAGCACCAACCACTGGTGGGGTTTCCACAGCCGCCGTCGATCCAGCAAGCAGTTGGTCTGGTCTCATCAGCGGTCCGGACTGTATAGGACACAGGGCCTGTCTGTTCTAGGACTATAGCAGGCATCCATTTTGGTCTGTTGTTATAGTTACGTGCCAGTACATTGTCACCTGGGCGTAAGGTCCTTTCCTTTGGCTCTTTGCCCACGTCTCTCAACCTGAGCTTGTTGTTTTTGGCGAACCACCTCCTTGGTCTTTGGTGGTTTCAGAAGATCGAGGTTGGTGCGGAGCTGTCTCTTGATGAGAAGTGCTGCAGGAGCAACCTGTGTGGTTGAGTGTGGGACATTCCTGTAAGACAGCAGGAAGCTGTTCAGCCGCTGGTGGAGAGAGCCCTGTCCCTGTGAAGCCTTCAAAGCGTTTTTCATGCTCTGGACAAATCTCTCTGCTAATCCATTGGTAGATGGGTGATAGGGAGCAGAGCGGATGTGTTATACTCCATTTGCCTCAAGGAAACTCCCAAACTCTTGTGAGACGAATTGGGGGCCGTTGTCGCTCACCAGCTGTTCTGGAAACCCAAATCGACTGAACATTTCCCCCAGTTTCTCGATGGTTTTCTCTGCTGTGGTTGATCTCATTATTGACACTTCTGGCCACTTACTGTGGGCGTCTACCACCACCAGGAACATCCTCTCCTCAACCGGGCCAGCAAAATCCACATGGACGCGCTGCCATAGCGCCTCCGGCCAATCCCATGGATGGAGAGGGGCTGGTTGTGGCATGCAGCGAACTTGTTGACATGATGGACATGATCTTGCCGTCTCTTCAATCTGCCCATCGAGCCCAGGCCACCAAAAGTAGCTCCTGGCAAGCTCTTTCATGCGGACCATCCCACTGTGTCCTTCATGTAGCTGTCGTAGTAGCCCCTTCTGCAGCACAGGTGGAATAATCACTCTGCGTCCCCATAGGAGACATCCTGCTTGCACTGAGAGCTCACTCCTTCTTGTGAGGTAAGGTTTTAGCTCAGGAAGATCCACACCTCCTCCGTTGATCACTACATCCATCAGCGTAGATAGCACAGGGTCATTGCGGGTGTGCCTTTTTACTTGAGCAGCAGTGATTGGAGCTTCCTCCACTTGCCTGAAGTAGAAAATGCCGGTCTCCGATGGCTCACCCCGGTCCACTGGCAGGGGTAGTCTAGAGAGGCCATCTGCATTTGCATGCAGCTCAGACTTGCGGTATTTGATGTCGTAGTCGTGGGCAGACAACAGCAAGGCCCATCTCTGCAGCCGAACCAGCTGCTAAGGATGGAATGCCGGTATGGGGCCCGAAGATTGTTGTCAGGGGGCGGTGGTCTGTCAGGAGCAAAAACTTTCTCCCAAAGAGATATTGGTGGAACTTTCTGACACCAAAAACAATCCCCAGCGCTTCTCGTTCGATTTGTGCATAGTTGCTCTCGGCTTTGCTGAGTGTGCGTGAGGCAAACGCGACAGGTCTCTCTTCACCGTTGGGCATAATGTGAGAAACAACTGCCCCCACCCCATAAGGGAAAGCATCACATGCGAGTTGTAGGGGCAGTGTGGGGTCAAAGTGTGTCAGGACATCAGATTCTAGCAACGCTTTTTTTGTTTGCACAAATGCAGCCTCACATTGCACAGTCCATTTCCAGGCTTTGCTGTGGCACAACAGCAGGTGCAGTGGTCTCAGTAGAGTAGACAGGTTTGGAATGAACTTCCCATAGTAGTTGAGGAGCCCCAGATAAGACCGTAGTTAACTCACATTTTGAGGCGCTGGTGCTTCCATGATTGCCTTGATTTTGGACGGAGCCTTATGCAAACCTTCCGAGTCAATCACGTGTCCCAGATACTCAACTGAAGACTGAAAAAACTCACACTTTGACCTGCAGACCCTAAGTCCATATTCTTCCAGTCGCTGCAGGGTGGCATCCAGATTCTTCAGATGCTCTTGCTCTGTCTTCCCGGTGACCAGTATGTCATCTAAATAGCATTGGACTCCAGCTAAGCCGCACAGTATCTGGTCCATCGCACGCTGGAAGAGAGCTGGAGCCGAGGTTATCCCAAAGGGTAGTCTGCAGTATCGGTAGAGGCCCTTGTGAGTGACTATCGTGAGTAGCTCTCTTGACTTCTCGACGACCTGCATCTGGAGGTAGGCTTGGTTGAGGTCAATTTTGCTGAACTTTTGTCCTCCCGCCAAGCCAGCGAACAGGTCCTCAATGCGAGGAAGTGGATAGTGCTCAGCCTCTAGCACTGGGTTTATGGAGACTTTGAAATCTCCGCAGATTCTTACCGAGTTATCTTTTTTCATGACTGGTACGATTGGAGTGGCCCATTCACTCCGGCTGATAGGCTCCAGCACCCCACTCTTGACCAAGGATTCCAGCTCTGCTTCAACTTTCGGCTTTATGGCGTAGGGAACTTGTCTAGCCTTCAGGAACTTCGGTCTGCTGTCAGGCTTGATGTTCAGGTTGACTGTTATGTCCTTCATTTTCCCAAGTTCCTCTTTGAACACCTCAGCATGTTTGTTCACAACAGTTGTCAGAAGTGATTCATTTCCTCCTTTGTACAGCATGTGAATGGTGGGCCAGTCCAGACTGAGTTTCTCAAGCCACGAACGGCCCAGCAGAGATGTAAAGTTTCCATTAACCACATACAGTGGTAGTTTTGCTGTTTGGCCATTCACCTGGACTACAACATTGACGACCGCCTTTGCTCGGCACCTGACTCACCGGTGTAGGTTTTCAGTTTGAGGCTGGTTGGTTGTAATGGAAGGTGCTGCAAGGTTTCTTTGTAGACAGCATAAGATACAAGGGAGACCTGCTGCACCAGTGTCAATCTCCATGCGCACTGGTTTACCCTCCAGCAGTGGAGTTTCCCAGTATCCATCTGGACCACCATTTACTGACAGTACACCCACTTCTGCCTCATCAGATGAGCTGTTGGGCCCAGGCAGTAGTGTGGCTTGACTGCACACTATGTACAGACTGTCTCTTTTGGAATCTGGGCTTTGGCTTTTTTGTTGTCCTCTCTTGGATTTTTGTTCATTCTCTTACTTTTACATGCCCGTTCAATGTGTCCCTTTTTGCCACACTTCCTGCAATCCACATCCTTGCTCCAACACTCAGCCGCAAAATGTCCAGTGTTGTCACATCGATAGCATTTGCTCTGAGCTCCCTTTTCATCGGTGGAGACCTTGTGCAGTTTTCCACTTTCACTTAGCTGATGAGCCTCCCTGGCAGCTAATTCCATTGACACACTCACTTCAATAGCTCTATCCAAGGTAAGTGCACCTTTCAGTTAGCAGTCGCTTCTGAGCAGCTTCACTCCTCAGCCGCACACGAGCCTGTCCCTTATGGTGTCGTTCAGCACATCTTTGAATTCACAGTGCTCTGCTAGCTTTCTTAGCGCAGCCACAAACACTGCTACAGACTCCCCTTTCGCTTGGTTCCTTTTATGGAAGCGAAAAACGCTCAGCAATCACTAGAGGCTTAGGTGAGAAGTGAGCTGCTAAGGTAGCCACTATACTGTCAAAGCTTTTGGTCCCAGGCTTGTCTGGCTGGACCAGGCAACGCAGCAAATTGTATGATTTAGTTCCCATTACACTTAAGAACGTCGGCACAAGCTTATCACCTTCAATTCCATTTGCTTTAGCAAAGTGGTCAAATCGTTCCGTATAAGAGTTCCACTGCTCCGTATTTTCATCGAAGGGGCCAATGTTCCCTAGTATCCCCGTCATTTTAGCCTTGTTAGCTGCTTATTAGCAAGTACTCACGCTCCTTAACTTAACTGGTTTCGCTGCCGACGCTGCCGTCTTCCCGACGGTGAAGTCAATGCTAATCTGATAGCCTAGCATTCACGGCAAACAGTCCACCCGAAATCTTCCTTGACGAGCGTAGAAACACACGTAGATCTCGACGATCCTCGTCGCCACTTTGTTGTATCTTGTAAGAGTGTTAAACTGTACTCTGTGCTACAACATTGAATCAGACAGGAGACGGACCGGAGCATGCAATGTGACAGTCGCCACGTTTATTCCGCACTCATACGACAGGTGACCCTCCGGTGTCACTCTACCTGAAAGTACCGCTCTCGCCAATAGGTGGCAGTAACAGACTGTCAAACCCTATATATCCCAATATATGACAATAATCATTGTCATAGACTTTCAATGGCGTCTCGGAAATAAGAAGAAATCGCTCGGCAATCCAGTGTTGCCTGTGGGAGCTTATTGACGATTACTTTTTGGCACCGAGATCTGACCGAGAGACGGCGGAGGAGAGCGGCTCGGACGACACGGGAACGGACAACAACAGTGAAACCTCCGGCGACACTTCGGACTCTGACAGGCCCATTTCAGACACCGACAACGATGAAGATGTTGAATGAATTAATGAAGCTTTTATTGGCAGACTCAGGTCCATAGATACACAACATGACAATTCAATAAAAAGAAATAAACATAAAACAATAAAAATAGTAAAAAAAATAAAAATAGAGTATCGATAGATACAATTGACATGGGGCCACTTTTTTAACAGACTGGTTGGCTATAAAAGGGTAGCCCCAACAAATATGTCACTTCAGTAGAGACAGGCGCTATGTTCAATCTGAACAGAAAATCTGTAATTTTTTTTTTTTTTTAACCAGAGGCTCGCGGGCGCTTCTTTCCCTCTTTTATAGTAATTCAACAATTCCACAGAATGTGACGTGCTAGTGACGTGCTCTCACAGAATCAGTCGGAGGTCGCAATGGCTGATTTACGTAGAAACGCTTTTTAACCCTCTATGGCATGGTGTTGACTATGGGGGCCCATATGTGACACTCAATAATTAATTAGTCAATAGATAAATCAATTGATAAATCAATAATCAATCAATTAATAAATAAATAAATGTTCAAATACATGCATAAATAGATAAAACAATAGACAAATGAATCAACAATTTGATAATCAAAAAATAAATTGATAAATGAAAGTATAAATAGATGAACAAATTGAGAAAATAATATTTAATTCACCATTTGATAAATAAATAGATAATTACATTTTCGATTGTTGTATTATCTATTGATGCTTTATCTATTGATGGACTGATTATCTATTGAACCACTGTGTCAGGAGGCTCTATAGCTCTGTTGGTCGGTCGGTTGGTGTTTATGCAGAGTTCTGCATGCACGCTGAGATGTACATGCCCACCACAGAACATTGGCTTAACTACAAGCCAACGGTAACTGGACGCTATAATGTTTTGTGAAGAGAATTCTTATTTTTATAGGCTACTAGTATGAACCTTCACTGTTATTCATCAATTACGATATATAGTCACAAAACATTATAGCGTCCAGTCACCGCTGGCTTGTAGTTAAGTTCCGCGGTGTGCATGCAGAACTCGGCATAACACCTGACAACGGTCGGCTGCTTCCCTTAGCAACCGAGACAAGTCAGCCATTGGCGTTTATCAAGAGAAATCAAGAACTCTCAAATTTAACATTGACCATGCAGAGCACTGAGCAAGTTCATATGTCGATGTTTGAAGTGTAACCTTCCTGTAACCACCTTTGACCAATGACCAAAAGGGTCCAACTGCAGACCTCCTCAGGCCCCTTTCTCCCTGCTGGTTGGAGGAAGTATTGTATTTTCTTTCAGAAGTCAATTACCAGGTCATAGTTCACAATATATATGTGTGTGTATGAGTGACTTTTCAATCATTCCAAAATACAGGGGATAAGTATGAACTCTGAAGCTCCACAAACTTCCATTACGCTGAGTAATGGAAGTTATGTAAAACCTATCAGATTAAAACATGTAGCTGCAGGCGGTGATTGTAGGGGTCCAAGCACACCTTGAAAAAGAGAAAACATTCACAACACAGTAGGTAGGCTAATGGTTCCAAACAGTTTTATTCTACCATTACATAACACTCATCTTCGTTTCTACATGTTTCCTAAAGCTTCGCACACGGCAATGTCAACAGTGTCTCTGACTTCAGACATGAGCAAATCACAGTCATCTTGACGTTCAAACTCAAACAAAAAATTCTCCATCAATTCCTGAGGTTTTTCACTGTATGCTTCAAGCAGTTTTTCTTCGACTTCCTTCTGATGTCTTGATCCCAACGTGAGATAGGAAGGTTCATCTACTTTCCCTTTCAGCCGGTGGAGGTTGTTTCTCCCAGGATGTGCTCTTGCCATGGTCTACAAGACAAAAACAGTTTAAAGTCCTCTTACACTGATCCATAGAAACAGTTCTACAGCTCTAAATATTTGTCACCAACACGTTTTTTTTTCTTGACTACAACATTTTCATGCAACATTTTGCCTATGGAAAAACGCAAGGTCAACTGTAACCTGATTTGTGTTGCCATTGGCACAGTTTTCATAGAAGGTGCTAGAGACAGAGTAATACAGTATTGGTGAAGAAAAACATACCAATGTTGTTGCACACATTTGGACCATCTTTCCTCATTCTCTTCACTTCACGAGGTATATACAGTACCAGTATATCAGTATGTTTGTCTTTCTTTTTACGCAATTGAAATATCTGTAACCGTAATTGTGGGGGAGTTGGGGAGGGGAGTCACAGATTTTTCACGTTTTCAAGGTGCTTTTGAAAGATTCATTAATAGTGGATAAATAGTGTAAGTGTATTGTGTGTAATATAACCTTAAAGAGCAATTTCTCCTCATTACATAGATGCCTAAATGTTATATCTGTTATTTAAAATAATCACTCAAGCAGCATTTGTTTGTGAGATGTCGAAGCGGCAGCCCCAGTCATAATGGAAAGGTTTTTTAAAGGACTTTTTCTCAAAAACCAAACTTTTGTGTCTCTCGTTGTATAACGCCACATAACTTTCTCATTTTTTGGAGGAGTGACATGATTTTGGTCTCATTGGTCTCCTCTTTCAAGTAATATGAAAACCCCAAAATGTGTTTTGGGGTCAATATGACTCAGTCGGTAGCCAACCCTTTGGTTCGTTAGGCTGGGGCCAATTGTGATGATAAGACTATAGGGAAGGTGAAGTGAATGTGAATGTGAACAAAAGTGAAAGCAATAGAAAGAATGGAGATTCGTGAAAAGTGTGGAGGAGGAGAGGAGAACAAATGGCAAGAAAGGGGAAATAGAGCGGGGTAAAAAGGGCAAGGGAAGAGGGAGGTGAGGTAGTTCAAGTGAGACGGAAAGTGAGGAAAGCGAAGTGGAGGAGCAGGCTCCTCCTCTAGGTTCGCTGAGGAGGGTGGTGTTGGTAAAATGAAGCACTGGAGAGATCCAATTCTGAGAGATGGAAATGTATTAATGGGCTGCATTGATGGGGCTCAGACCAATCAAGAGCTGGAGCTGAAAGAGGTTGCAAAGGTCAAGATATTGACTGAAGGAAATGGATCGTCGTAAAATTCTTTCCCTCTGTTTCATTGCCTGGGCAAGGGGCATTGTGTTAAATGGAGGAGCTTAAGATTTATTTGAAAGGTGATATACCGATAATACATAATACATATTAAAATGGAGTAGAAAAAGGAAAGAGAAGGATGGAGTGTCCTGGTGAGGTTTGAAGGAGAGGTACTTCCAAACAGTATTTTTAGGGATTTATGAGTTATGTGGTAAGGGCCTGAGATGTTACTACTGTCAAAGTAGTAACACAGCAAAGATTAGTAAAGAGAAAAGAAGATGTGCAAGGTGTGAAGTAGATTGTGTGAACTAAATAAATTCTACTGCCTAGTTAAAGGTTAATTCCGGGATTTTTTAACCTGGCCTCTATATGCACAAAATCGCCTATCATACCGCAAAGTAGATCCCAAAAGTTTTGGAGTTGCTCTGGTAGATCGGCTCAGTCGGCAGTTGCGAAACGGGCTCAATGGCTGCAACGTAATCTGTACGGGCATAGAGGCGTCAAAGTATGTCCACTAAAAGTGCTTGATTTTGCCACTGACAGGCTCAGATTGTTATTTGTGTGTCTGACAACATTACTGAAAGGATCGCTACAGAAATAGACCTTTTTTAACCAGAAAACTAAAGTCTAGCTCAAGAAGTCCCGCTCTGAAATGGACGGTGGACAAAGGTAGTCTATGCGAGAGGGGTCACTTGTTGCAGGAAGAGGATGGTAGAAAGATTTATGTTTACACCATCGTCTTCTTGCAACAAGTCAACCCTCTTGCTTTCATAGACCACCTTTGCCACATGTCCAACAACTCTCAACTCTCAACTCTCAACTCTGACAACTCACAACTGACAACTCAGCAACTCCGAAACTTTTGGGATCTACTTAGCGGTATGATAGGCGATTTTGTGCATATAGAGGCCAGGTTAAAAAATCCCGGAATTGCCCTTTAAATAATACAAATTATAATGAAAGCAGCAGTGCCCAGCACCATCTGGATGTTAAAGGGCTGACATGGGAAGAAGTGCGGGATGGCCTCCAAGATCAAGACTTAATCATGGTAGTACTTTTACAATGGAATGCTCCAAGTCTCATAACTAAGGAATTCAAGTAGTTTATTGATGAAATTGAATTGTGATTAAAGGTGATTAGTCTATAGTCTGTGTCCAGGAAACATCCAGGATCCAGGATAGACTCTGCTGCAACTCCCCCTGAGACCAGATGACCGAGCGCTCTGAAGGAGTTGATTCAATTATCAAATGCATGTCAAATGTGCATAGATAGCTAATAGCTAAAATGGCATTTTATATACAGCATACAAAACTCACACACTTGATTTGTTCTGGAAGAATTCTTGTGAAGGCCATTGGATTTCTCACATGGGCTGCATGGAGCCCCGCAGAAATGTATACCAATATAATAAATAATGAAGAATGGACGTTACTATTTAGATGTGAGTGAAACGCCATTTAAGGCTGTTCAGTGTTTGTGTTAGGAGGAAACACTTGTAGTAACGACATTGAGCCACTGGATGGGGATATATAAATATAATTGTCACGTATGGGATGTGGAGAAGTGTTTTCTGCGCTCTTTGACTTTACTCATGAGCAGGCAAACAGGAACACAGAAGCATCTCGGCAGCAGCAGCGGTATTATAAAGGCTATTTGGGAGAGACGGCATTTTGTGTCAGTTACAATGGAGGAGTATAATTCTGGAGATGAGGTAGCGATAAATACATTTAATTCAGTTGACCCCAACGCTAGAAATTAAACATATAGCGAGTGGCGTGGTTAGCTAACGTTAACTTAGCTAACTGTTATTTAATTAAAGCTCAGCTAACGGTGTTATTAGGGTGTGGTCAAAATGATCAGCTGGGCTGCCTTTGTTTCGCTGCCTGTCAAATAAGTCATATCTTTGGTTGTCTGTCTGTGAGCTTTTAATCCTGGGAAATGTTACATCTGTACGGTCAATTTATAACCCTGTGTTACAGAACATGGTCAGGCTAGATGTGGGGATGGTGGATTTTCTGAAATCTTTTCTAACAGCAGCTGAGTTTTCAGTTAGTTCCGGTCCTCAGTTCTGATTGGCTGAGTCACTTTGGAAGCCGTTCTAAAGCGCGTGACAAACACCCACCTGTCAGCGCATAACCGTTATTTTTAATATTAATGCGCTAACCAGTCATACCGGTACTTGTATGTCTCTTAGCAAACGCGCTTTATTTGACCACTGTTCAAACAACATGTGCATATATTTGGATACACAGGGAACTTCTTCCATAATATCTGTTCCTTCCTATGCAGCAGCTGGCATTTCAAAGTATGACCCATAGACATGTACCATGTGACGACCAACTTTGCTACCTTTACTAACTTTGACACCCATGAGTAAACTAACCTTCCTTTTCATGCAGTAGAGAGCCACTACCTGACTATAACATGTCAGTCTGTAAGACAGTGTCTCCAACCATTAGAAATAAATATCAAGAAAGAAAACATTTCCATGACTCCACTACCCAGATGCAATTAATTAACTGTTTTTTAATCATATTGCAGGTGGTCTTCAATGCTGATGATGCCAGTGTCTCTGTTAAAGAGGTAGTTGTTTAACACTGGACACATTCATAAACTGTTGTATTGTAAAGCCACTCATTGACGTGACGACGGTTTACATCATTTTCTCTTGATGCTTTCGTCTCAGTGTATTGAAGGTGTCATTGGTGGAACAGACTACAACCAGAACAAAGTGAACCAGTGGACTGCCAGCATAGTGGAGCACTCTCTTACTCACCTGGTCAAACAAGGGAGGCCATTCAAATACATAGGTGAAGTATCTAGATATAATGTTACATGGGGGGGGACGTGATCCCAATGCAGACCTTGTATGTTAACATGGGTGAATAACACTACTCTCTGGTCTTTGGCAGTACTGTGCCATCATGCAGAAGAGTGGTGCTGGTCTCCATACAGCCAATTCCTGCTACTGGGACACTGCCACAGATGGTGAGAGGCAACATCTAGTAGTATCTAGGCTTAAGGCAAATACATCTACAAAATATATGCCGCTGCAAAGTGACTTTCTGAATTATATTTATTACATATTTTTGCACACAGTGGTATCTGAGTTTTTGTTTTGTTAAATAAACAATGAAAGTGTATCATATTAAGTTGTACATGTTCTTTATTTATTTATCTTCATTAAGATTTGAGGTTTAGATAAGGATTGTATAAGGTTATTACTCTCTGATATATGAAATAATGACCACCCCCTGTAGGGTTCACAAACTTTCAAGCATGGCTGTATATACAAACCCTACTAACTGTTTTCCTGTGATAACTGACTGTATTTTTATGTATGAATTAAAGTAATGTTTGGTCATCATAGTGTGTTTTTCTATAATTGCTCCTCATGTGATTGTCTCCTAGGAAGCTGCACAGTCAGGTGGGAGAACCGCACCATGTACTGCGTGGTCAGTGTCTTCGCTGTTGCTGTGACGCTGTAGCGATGCAGAACTGCACTCTACTCTCCTAACATCCTCTTGTACAGAGCCGCACTTCGAAAGGCACGCAGGACGACCGCCAGCCCTCAAGACCCCATGTTGATAATCTATGATAGAAACTGATGTACAAGTAGCTTATCTCCCCCACAGGTATGAACAAGAGAACAAGAAAAACGAAGAGCCATGGCTTGATAGTCCATGGATGTTCTCCCGGTGTGTGAGAACATGTACAAAATTGCAGTTAGAACAGACTCCTGCTCTCTAGGGACCAAGGCAATGGCACAACCCACCTCTGATGCAGTACTTTGATCAACAATTATACTTTGTTTGTTTTTAGAAAGGACTTATTCTCTTGATCAACAAATGTCTAAAACACTAAACATTTTGTGGCATTAAATCTTTGCAGTTGTGGCAAGATGCTGTCATCGTCCCATAACATAGAACTTTATCAGTTACTATCATGTTGCCTGCTTCAGCACATTCCCAAATAAGACGGGGCAGGTTCTTCTCAACGGAAGTATTATTTAAGAATACTGTATAGAAAAGCTGACCATATTTATTTTAAGAAACACCCTTTTAAACGTAGGTAGTAATTGTCACATTTTATTAGGTGTAGTAACTTCCTACTTGTATGAAATGTTTCTTCTCGACCACATTGACATTTTAATGTTTTATATTGAGCTGTGACTGTAAAGGTTTATAGATATGGTGTGAAGTTCCAGGCCAACACTGGGGCTGTTGAATGTCCAATCCCCAGGACCAGAGCGGTTTCCTGGGCTTCATAGGAAGCTCATATTTCACTTGGAAGTCTGATGTAAACAACCAGTATTTTTTCTTTCATGGAGGCTGTTTAATTTAATTAAAGTCATTGATAGAAATTGCATCTTGCAGTCATCATTAAATGTATTTAATAGTCTACGAGTGATTGTGGAGCTTTCAAAACCAGCAAAGCGGAAATAAGATATTTTAAAGCTTTTTCTAATACATTTGTGCTTTACTGGACAGCACAGTGAAGACTGATCAAAAAGGAAGCAGCTGGAATTGAACCCACAGTGTTGTGAACACAGCAAGACACATACAGGGCATACTGGAGCTTGGGCTGTGTGTAGTTCTCACAAGCGTAGTAATCACACAAACACAGTAAGGCATGAAACAAGTGCTGTGGATAGTTTATTCAACTTGGACTGATGGATTGGCTGTTTTCTCAGTTTTCATATGAGGGCTTGACTCAAACTGATGATTTGTGCACTGGCCCCCTAGAGGTCAGCATAAGAGTATATATGGAATGTGTGACTGCTCAAAATAAAACATCTCAGACAATTATCACATATAAATATAAATTTACTTTAGTTTTCAGTAGAATTTCCATTTTTAAAATACCTTTTGTGTATACCTTATGTATGAGATTGTTCACAATGTGTACAGGATATGTTTTTAATATTTGATTTGGCTTTAAATGTCTGTCTTATTTGTACAAACAATACAAGCATCCTTGTGATTCCCGAGGTTGTGATCCCTCTGGAGTTAATTGCAAAAAAGTGCAAAAAAGAAACAAACTGACACACATACACAATTATATATTACAGGTTGAAACTTAGCAAAGACACTTTTCACCATTCCAAATAAGTTGTTCAAGTTGTTTTACATACTGTGTAATTTTGTGCAGTCAGTGTAATCCTAACTAATAGTATAGGTGTAGAAAGACAGACAGACAGAGACACACCACGATTAGCAAAACCCAAATACATCCAAACAAAGCGTTTCACATTTGTGAGGTTGAACCAAAGCCACTTAAATCCTTTGTAAACATGCAAAAACATGATGCACAGGGAAATGCCCCTGCCTTTACAGCGAGGCGTCATGAGAGAACAGGCTCTTTACATACAGCGGTGCGTGGAGATTCACATCTCGTCCGTCATCGTAAGCACAAATACGTCACAGAAGCAGCGTATAGTGATGATAAAGCTCTCACCAAGAAGTAAAAAAAAAAGCAGAGTTGCTTGCAGCCATAAAACTAAGGGGGTTAAGAGAAAACCCTGTACAAAACAGACTCACCCCCAGCAGATCACTAACAGTAATACAGTGTCCTCATCTGAAGCTCTGCACATGCACACCCCCATGCCAAGGTGAAATACTAAATACAATCAATCCAAATACATGGCTCCTTGTGATCAGTAATGCAGCAAGTGTTAAATTAACTGAACAGAAGGTTGTGGTAGCAGACAAGTTCTTTCATTTGTATTGAAGGCTGCAGTATCACATGTGTACTCTGATGAGACCGGTGAGCGCCACGTATCCAGTATTTCTGACTGTAGATTGTGCCAAGTCCAGTTAACACCACTCCCCACAGATTGTGTGTTTGCAGCAGGGTGCATGGGTGGAGGAGACATATGGGAATAAGATCTTATGGTTCCAAGTGTAAACTTAACCGATAGCACAGAAGGATCCATGTGGCACTTGAAGGGTTGGCACAACAAACAACTGAGACACTCTAAGCATTGCAGGATACGCTGTGGCTAATGTCACCATTCATTTCACCACCTATATTGTGACCCATTTCATTAGGAACGTCATAGATCGTGTCATTGAGCATGTCATAAGTTATGTCACGGGGCAGGTCATAAGAGGTGTCGTTGGGTGTGCCACAGGCCGATTCGTTCGCCGGCTCTTTCTGTGGGGTGGGGCTAGGTGGCTCCAGGGCAGCCTTCCCTATCGGCCTGTTCTCTGTTGTTGAAGGAGTGCTGCAGATCAGACAGAGAAGGGACGAGCAGTCCCAGAGCCCCTGGGTCATGCTGGAGGAGAAGAGCTTCCGGCACGGATGACAAAAGTGATAGAACACCAGCATGAAGGAGATGGCGATGGCGTAGGCCACCAGCAGCTGCAGCACGAGCAGCGGGGCACAGATGAAGTTGTAGAAGTCTGTCTTATAGACGTACCACAGCAGCAGCAGCGAGGCGTTCTCCACAAAGCGCAGCATGTAATACACAGCCATGCGATACCAATTCTGGGACTTATTGATGAGGTCTGGGTCGTTGAGTTTCAGCTGCACGGCTGACCAGCAGAACATGTTAATGCCAGCGTAGAGGAAGGTGAGCAGGCAGAGCACGATGGTAGTTCCAACCCTCGTCAGCGTCTTTTCAATATTCTCGGGGAACGGCGAGTGGCTCTGCCAGAACAGGACCCAGGGGTAGAGGAAGAAAACGAGGAAGTTGAGCAGAACCACAGGCAGGACCCAGAGCTGCAGCACAGAGCTGAACAGAACCAGGACCACTACGCGAGTGGCGATCTCAAAGCTGCGCCACAGGAAGATGCAGAGGTACGCCACGGGCCGGACATCTACTTCATAGTCATCGTATTTGATCTTGATGGCCAGGATGTTGCAGCGCAGGGCCCCGTACACGATGGACAGAAGGGAGATCACCATCAGTGTGCCTGACATGGAGAGATACAGAGAACTATGAGGACGCTTTCACACTCGCAATGAGCTCACATTTATCGCTTTTAGGTTGCATGCTGTTAAACTGCTAAGTGTGAAATAGAGGTGTCAGCCTGCTGGCAGCAGAGCAAGTAAAGGCAAAGATTTATAACGTCTTTGTATTATCTGCTCTCCTTTTAAGAACAGATGTCCCGGTTTGACTCTGTTTGGACCTTTACTAAATCTCTGAATCCCTCAGGAGCAGAAATACTGGCTCCCACACACACAAACACACACCTCCATCAATTGGCAGATAGAATCACCGTTTTATCAGAGAGGCAGTTACGTAACACCACTTTTACTCATGAAAACACTTATTTCCAATACGGCACTAACAGCTCACACCACAGTGGATCTGTGTTTTTGTGACTGGTGGACAGACTGCTCTCTCACTGGAGGTGGAGGAATCAATGGATATACTGAAAGTGAGACACATGACCATAAACAGGAAGGAGTCTGGCGGCGGGAGAGACTTGCAGAAACAGTCAGAGAGACAGACATCCACACACACACACACACACATGCATACCCCCTCACCTCTCCCGATGGACACCCCTTGCTGCAGGACACAGATGTAGAGCTGCAGGGTGAGCTGCGGGGCAGAGCCCAGGAAGGCCTGGATGACGGAGGTGCGGGCGAAAGCTGCTCGGTGGGTGAACAGTTTCCCCTCCGCCTGCCCCACCTGCCGCTCCACCTCCTCGGACTGGCCCCCGCGAGGCATCTGCTTCTTCCTGGTGATGCTGACATAGGGCTCCTCCACGCGGCCCACGCTGCCGTAGATGCAGAACGCCTCCAGACACCTACAGCAACAGCAGGACCACGGGAGCGACAGTCATCAGCACACACTGGGTAGCATATTTAGTCATTTCTGCTGAGTGCGAGGCGCTGAACACAACACGCGCACACCAACATCGACACCCACACAGCAGCTACCACACCACACCTCGAGAAACAAAAGGAAAGTAAATGCAGCCATCATAAACGAGCCCAACAGATGAGTCTTTCCCTAAATCATCAATACCTACGGTTAACAGATGACAGATAATATTAACCAAACAACTATATTCTGACATGCTCACCTCTCAGTAACAACGAGTGAAGCCCAGGCATTAAAAAAGACTAAAGTGACGATCATGGGAAAAGGGCCAAGTGCCGAGGCAATGCTGTCAGGGCAAAGCAGCGCTGATGCACAGTAGCAATAAAAAAAAGCAAGGCAGGAGGATTTAAGCCACAAGGGTGATAAGGGACAGTTTATCAGTCTAAACTACACTGGAGCAGCTCGCTCAGAGAAAGCATCGCTGCTTTGGTTAAACAACAGCCCTCCAAATAGAAGCTACATACTTGGTGACTAAGAGATGAAAAACACCCACAAGTACAGACAACTTCTTTTTCCATGAAGCGAAAAAAACAAAGTTTCATTCAAGGATGAAAAGATAAAAGATAAAGTCCCACGCTTTCTCTCAGCCAGGTTCACTGTGTTTTCGGTGTCTTAACTGCGTGTGAGTGTGTTTGTGTGTGTGTGTGTGTGTGTGTGTGTGTGTGTGTGTGTGTGTGTGTGTGTGTGTGTGTGTGTGTGTGAAGTAGTAATTTGAGACTGCAGACAGTAGACAGAAACATGTAAAGTGTAGTGCAGGAAGGAATGGTCACACCTGCCCACTCATGACCTAATTAAGAGGAACTGGAGTAGGGTTGATAAATAGGGATAATGCTGGAATGAAAAATTGAACAAGTGACCCAACCGGCGTTCTCCGCACGACGACCCGCAGTGTTGTTTTGACACCACTGTGATGAGCGGATGAGACTGCAAGTCTGAAGAGGAAGTGCCTCCTCGCCAGCAAGGGTAGTGGTGGACATTTCCCCCTCTGCTTCTGTGTTGGGAAAGATAAGAACCTAGCAGCAACACGTGCTATTCTTAGATCTGCTCTTCACTGGGGCAAGAAAAGGGGGAAGCTTCTACTGTAATCATTAAAATGCACAGTCAAGAGGAAATGGGCCAGGCAGGGTCAGGTCCACAGAGGCCCTTGCTGGGGAATCAACAAGTGTGCAGTGGGAGAGATGTGACACGTCCATCTGTTCAGCTAGTCTACGAAACACACAGGAGCATCTGAGTGATGGCCGGCCAAAGGAACAGAACAAATATTAATGTCACAATATTAATGTCAATAAACTCACTGGGTCAAAAGAAATATTACTTCCTTTCAAATGAACCAGTAGGGTCAGAGGGGTGCCAGGCTCGGTATCACTTGCTGAATTGATTGCTTGCATATCCAGAAGCTGAATATGATAGGCTTACTGATCTGTGGGTCCATATTGCAAGAGATTCTAGATCTGCTTTTCAAGGTATTAGTGGGTTTACCACAGCTAGAGCTCCTGTTGTTTGTACATTTGGTGGCACTGTGATTTCCATATTGCATAGCGGTCTGTGGTCTCGATACATGTGGGATTAGGCTCAGATTCCTATGGAGTGAAGGGGCAGATGGCCAGGCCAGTCCTGGGCTTATCCAGGGCAGGACCAGGCCTATTATGTACTGGGTATATCAGCATACAACCATCATGTCAGCTTCTTCGCCCTCCAGTCAGGCTTGATGGAGGGTGTTTTTATCATTTCAGATCATACAGCAGGAGGAACCACTGATGATAAACAGAGGAGATCATGACTTCACGGCTGAACGTGATAAAACCGCAGCCTTAATTAAACCGCAGCTTTTCTAGACGAGTGCTCGTCTGTGAGAAGTTAACGCACAATGTACTCTGCTATCCACACAGGCCTAATGACTAACAGCGGTGGCTGAGCGCACTGGTCGCCTGCCTGAGCCACTAGAATAGACTGTTATCGATATGCAGTGAATATATTGAGCAGTGGTGCCTTCGCGACCGCAGTAAACGGGGCTGACATACATTGCACCACCGGGGATACATGCAGCCAGAGACTCAAAGGCCAGAGAAAAACAAAAACAAATGTGCGTGATGTATTCATGAAGCCTTGTGTACGCCGCTTATGGGCAGACAAGCGGGACACGTTATTAAGAGCACCTGTGGGCAATAGCACACCGATACACTCGGCAAGACCACTAACCTGACGATGGGTCCGAGCTGCAGTATGTGCAGCAGGAGCACGAGCGGTCTGTCCCTACTGAGGTCCCGGTGGATGAACGTGAGTGTCAGCTGGACGAGCACGGACGGCACGAGCGTGAAGAGCAGCGTGAGCCCTTGCCAGATTTGGTCCCCCGCTGAGCGGTACGTGGAGCTGAGGTACAGAGCCGCCGTGGTCTCGGCCGTGAAGAGAGACACCGACACAAAGATGGAGCTGGGGAGTCGCATCCTCACTCACTCCGCCATCGGGGGAAGCGGCGCGCTGCTTTCCCCCAGGTCCTCAGATCCATGCCATCGAGCACTAAGCCACAAGATGAGGCGGTGTTGTGTTGCGTTGCGTGTACGCCGCTGCAGCGCATCTATTGTGTGCGACAGGATGTTTTTACCAGCCAAGTGTCATCCCAGAGAGAGGCTGCGGGGGGCGCAGTAGGCGTTAAGTGCCACATGCATATCAGGGTGACAAGACTACGCCCTGCACAGTGTTGTAGTGAGAAGAGATTAAACTATGACCCCCAGCCGGTGAAACAACCACCAGTATCAACTAAATTCTGGAATATTGTAAATACAGAAATACAGAAAAAAAAATCTTCAAAGACCCCTGTCTTGCCACTTATTATGATGTAAACTCTACATTCATGTCATTATGGTTTATGTCAGCCAATAAAAGTTGGAGACTTCTGTTCCCCACATAAAGTTATGTAGAGTTTACATGTGTTTACCCTCCACTCCTTTATGCACATCCTTTATTTAAGTCCCTTCAGAAGAAAACATCACAACTTTTTTCTTCATCTCAACACTTTAATAATCATTCTTGTGGATACCTGTGACTGAAAATGCAAAAACAGCACATAGTTCACAAATACATTGAGCTATTTGTATATGTTCCACAACAGACACAGTTCGCACAGGGAGAAATGCAATGGTTTGCATTTAATCAACCTATTTTTACCATCTTCAGCCGCAACCGTCCTAAACTCTGATCAAAGCATTTTCAGTTCCCAATGTTGGATGTCAATTACTCTGAAAAATATGAGGAAGACGTAATTATATTCACATGTTAGAAATGTGTTTTTAAGGCCCTATTAGAGCATTTATGTAAAGACATCAGTTATCAACTATAATTGAGTTGTGAAATGTATCTTAAATAATCTTGGCAAATCTACATTGTAAACAAACTGTTTACAAAAGTTATCGCCTCGTTGACATAGTTGCTCTTACAAATGTCTACACTATCTGTCCACAGTCAAACAGACTCAATTTCTTTACACAGGGTAAAGGTTTGAGAGCGGTAACAAATCACAATAAACAGAACATTTCAAAAGGTCCCTCTAGCTAACACAGTTTGAAACATCAAACAGATACAAACAGATATAATGTAACATTGCATCAAACACTTAAGTGAGGTGGTAATATTGAAGTGTAAGGACCAACGGGACAGTAAGCCACATTTGACCTCTCTACTCTACACTTCCATCCACGTCTGTTAGTTGTACCTCTCTATACCCAAAGATCTGGGCATAGACTTCTACTGTAAGTGACATTGAGCTGGTGAAGTGGTAGAAAAATTGTAAAGGCATTATGTGGCAGTGAATCTGTTTTAGGAGTTTTGTGTGGATTTGGTATGATTTCCATTGATTTCAGATACATCTATGGTGTACATGCTTGTTTGTTTCTAACCTGAGAGCAGCATCAAGGCAGACTATGCTGTAATTCATTCACCATATCTGGGGTATCACTTTCAAAAACACAAGGGCTTTAGTGCAACTGACTTTATTGTACAGTGAAATAACCAACGTTAGGTGAAATAAATATGGTAAAGCTGAACATCCACTTCATAATAGACACAAAACAATAACATTTTCTACCTCTAACCCAAGCTTAGACCAAATGTCATTTTCGAAACCCTTAACAAACATCATCCTCTCCCTCTCTGATTACAGATTGAATCTAGGTTTCTAACAATCCAGTTTCTACTTAAGGGATAGGAGAGAAGGAATGATGTTCAGGTCAGTGGATGCCAATGGCCCTGGGTCCTTTCACACAAAGACGCTAAAAAGAGGGAATTCTGCTTGTTCTGGCTGCAGGAGGTCAACCAGGAAACAAACCGTCCCCGACAGGCCTTCGAACAGACTGTAAACACTGGTCACCGAGCAGGATCCTGCCTTAAATTCCTCTGTGAACAGGAACTCAGCAAACCTTTGGGGAGGAAACAAGAGTGGAGAGACATGAATGGACACTGGGAATTGAAATAGATAAAGTACAGTTGACATGCAGTGCAGAATATTAGCTCAGACCCCTTGCCTCTGAGCACGGTAGATGTATTTGGAGTTCCCTGTGAGCCGATAGAGCAGGAGGAAGACGTAGGCACTGCCTGCAACTCCGTGACAAATCCCCGGCCCCTTCTTCAGCAGACCCTTCTGCCACACCAGCTCCCCACTGCAGATACACGTGTCCAAATACTGGGGTTTCTTATTGATTAGATAGGCTTTTGCAAAAAGGTACGCCACACCTGCATGAGAAGACAGTAAATGTAAAATTTACATTTCACATGTTTAAATGTAGCAGTGTACCAGTGTAAACTTACACAGCAAATGTTTATCATATGAGGAATATTCTAATCTTCTACACTGCCTCACGTCAGCGTACAAATAGCCCCAAGAAAAGCCGCACACAATATATGTGTTTGCATTGGAGCGTACCTGGGGCTCCGTGGCACCAGTGCACCAGTTCATTCTCTCTCTCGATTATGGCTCCCAGCTCTGCAGGCCAGTTGCAGTTCTGTTCCTGATTCATAAGGAAGTCGACACTCTGCCAGACCAGGTCTTTCTCTGGCCCGCTGAGCACATCCTGGTAGCACAGCAGCATCTGCAGCACTGATGAGAGGCCGTGTGCCGCACCTGGGAGGACGGGGCGGGGCGGGGAACACATGCATCCACCCAACCAGGTATGCAGGGAAGCACCATGACAAGCATGCACAAACAGACAAAACCCTAAGTATAAAGCACAGACATTCACAAAGCTTTTGTTTGTTTTTGCTTTGAGTTTTTCTCAACGGAAAATTCTGTTTTCCAGCACTGAGCAAGTTATCGCCATTTATAAATGTAATGGTGTATAGTATAATAGTTAGTTAGTTTCAAGAGTTGAGCTCCTGTCAAGTACATAAAGCAGCTGCACAACCATTGTCCAACTAAAGAACAATTAAACACTTCTCTGTGAATTTACACTGTAGGGATATTTCAAAAGCTGTATTGAAAGATTACAAATGAAGATAAGTGCTATTAGAAAGTCTTAATTCTATAGGTAATCAGTTAAATATGTCATCAATTCAAAAGTATCTGAAAACAGTTACAATTCAAAGCAATTTCAGTGCAGGGACTTGAGACGGGGTACACTGAATGTTGTGTATTCAAGACTTTGTCACATCCCCGAGGGTGATCAAGTCACACACATGCTTCCATCAGAAAAATGCAGGGTCAAATTTAGAAAGTAGAGCAGCCCTGTGTGGAAATTTAAACACATGCAACACCCTCAACCACGTGTGGAAATTTAAACACATGCAACACCCTCAACCACGTGTGTTCACGTAAACAGCATTTCAAGGTTCAAAATGTTGCAGAACTTCAACTTCCTCAGTGTCCTCATCTTCAAGGTATTTGCTGTATCCATGCAAATGTGGCCAGCGGGGCTATGCTTACTATGAACTTTGTGTTGGTGTGACAGTTACTGAAGATCTCCAACCCTGACGGATCTCTTCATCGGATGCAATCAAGGAAAAGGAAAGTTAGCTTCACACACGTTATTACACCAATCCTACATCAATAACTCCCCCTAAAGTCCCCTTGTGTTCGTATATCCTCTGTGTGACCACAGAATGTAAGGAGATCTAGGCTCTGAAAACCACACTGGACTGAGTTACACTATGATGTTATTTGATAAATGGTAGTGGTAATTCACACTGCACCTAATGTATAACAAGGCCAGTCATCAAAGACTAATTGGAGGGAGATATACAGTGCCTTGCAAAAGTATTCATACCCCTTGAACTTTTCCACATTTTGTCACGTTACAAGCACAAACTTAAATGTATTTTATTGGGATTTTATGTGATAGACCAACACAAAGTAGCGCATAATTGTGAAGTGGAAGGAAAATGATGGTGTTCAAGATTTTTTACAAATAAAAATCTGAAAAGTGTGACGTGCATATGTATTCAGCCCCCTTTACTCTGATACCCCTAAATAAAATCCAGTGCAACCAACTGCCTTCAGAAGTCACCTAATTAGTAAATAGAGGCCACCTGTGTGTACTTCAATCTCAGTATAAATACAACTGTTCTGTGAAGGCCTCAGAGGTTTGTTAGAGAACATTAATGAACAAACAGCATCATGAAGAAGGAACACACCAGACAGGTCAGGGATAAAGTTGTGGAGAAGTTTAAAGCAGGGTTAGGTTATAAAAACATATCCCAAGCTTTGAACATCTCACGGAGCACTGTTCAATCCATCATCCGAAAATGGAAAGCGTATGGCACAACTGCAAACCTACCAAGACATGGCCGTCCACCTAAACTGACAGGCCGGGCAAGAAGAGCATTAATCAGAGAAGCAGCCAAGAGGCCCATAGTAACTCTGGAGGAGCTGCAGAGATCCACAGCTCAGGTGGGACAATCTGTCAGCAGGGACAGGGAAGCTGGTCAGAGTTGATGGGAAGATGGATGGAGCTAAATACAGGGCAATCCTGGAAGAAAACCTGTTAGAGGCTGCAAAAGACTTGAGACTGGGGCGGAGGTTCACCTTCCAGCAGGACAACGACCCTAAACATACAGCCAGAGATACAATGGAATGGTTTAGATCAAAGCATATTCATGTGTTAGAATGGCCCAGTCAAAGTCCAGACCTAAATCCTATTGAGAATCTGTGGCAAGACTTGAAAATTGCTGTTCACAGACGCTCTCCATCCAATCTGACTGAACTGGAGCTATTTTGCAAAGAAGAATGGGTGAAAATTGCAGTCTCTAGATGTGCAAAGCTGGTAGAGACATACCCCAAAAGACTTGCAGCTGTAATTGCAGCGAAAGGTGGTTCGACAAAGTATTGACTCAGGGGGGCTGAATACATATGCACGCCACACTTTTCAGATTTTTATTTGTAAAACATCTTGAACACCATGTATCATTTTCCTTCCACTTCACAATTATGCGCTACTTTGTGTTGGTCTATCACATAAAATCCCAATAAAATACATTAAGTTTGTGCTTGTAACGTGACAAAATGTGGAAAAGTTCAAGGGGTATGAATACTTTTGCAAGGCACTGTATATCTCCCTCCAATTAGTCTTTGATGACTGGCCTTGTTATACATTAGGTGCAGTGTGAATTACCACTACCATTTACCACTACCAAGGCACTGTACTTCTCCATCAGCAGCATCTAATAGCCTGGACTAGTCTAGGCTTGCACAGTATTCTTACCAAGGTACTCTGTTCCATAGTATGAGTACATGAGGGGGAAAGGTTTCCTCTTTCTCCTGGCGTACTGTTTTCCAGACTTAATGATGGCCTGGCACATATACTTGATTTGATCCTTGCTTAGAATCTGCAAAATAAGGAGAATTATTTGCAAAGTAAATAGCTATTGGTGTATGAGTCATTTAAACTAAAATTAAGAAAGGAGAGAAGTGAAAAATTCAATAAGCAAGGACGTACTTGTCTGAAGAAAACATAATATGAATGTTAATATAATATGAAATGCTGTCAAGGAGCTCACCTCGATCCCCAGCTTCTGCTTCAGAACCAGGGCAGCACACAGGTACCCGGCGCGTCCCACAAACAGCTCGTCGGAGCCGCACTCCAGGAAACTGATGGGCGCGCACACCTCCCACAGGTTACGAAATTTGGTAAGGGGCTTGACAAAATCAGCCAGGCCCAGGGATTTGTATATCATGGCGGCCACCGCGTAGATACCTGCCCCGCCGAGAAGAAAGGCGGCACGCATGTTGTCGTCTTGCTCCGCGTCCACGCACCTCACCGACACGTCGATGATCCGCTTGGCCGTCTTCAGGTAGGCGTCCCGCTGCTCGGAAAACGAAGCGCACTCGCTGACATGAAACAGCATGTACGCCACCCCGGCGGGGCCATCGTACAGCCCGCCGTCGCAGTCGCTGGAGTCTAGGGGAACCTTCTTAACGATTTTATCAACGGCGGCGATGACAGCGGGCACTATGGTCTCAGCGCCTTGCCCTGCTAGAAGCGCACCTTTGTAGTCAGAAAAACGATTGGCAAAGCAACGAGTGTTTTCCATCACCGACGAAAAGACGACGAGCAACAGGTCCAGTAGCCTACAGGTCCACTAGAAAACGCAAGATGTGTTTTGGCCTGCTCAAGGTGTCAGGGTGGAAATGGATGGAAAACAACTTCACCCCTTACCCAGTGCCGAGGACCCTCAGCTGATTGGGTCAATCAGTAGCAGGGGTGAGTGAGTGGCACCCGGAAATAAATAGCTTAGCCTCATAATGTCTGATGGGACTTGCATCCTCCCCCTTCTCTATATTCTTAACCTTAACCTTTGCTTAACCTTTTTACTGTTTTACTGCTTATTTTATTTTATTTTATTTTATTGTATTTTATTTTATTTGTTATGGTCTATTCGCTTAGTATTTTTGCTGCTGCATTGATCTTATTTTCCCACGGGGATGAATAAAGTCTCATTTTATCTCAATGTTCTCAGCATTTCAATTGAGCACCACCACCGATAGATGGCGATAGAAGCCCACAAGCACATCAGGCAGCTGCGGAGCGCCGGCTACTCTCCGTGGTGCTGAAACGGAGAGCAGATCACACGTTTTAAATGCTTAACCTTGGAATCCGGTTAAAGCCTCACTTACATGCAGTTTTGATACTCTGTGATTGAGTCTCCCTGTTGCCAAAAACAAGCCAATTACAAGAATAAAATATTATTCCTCATCTGGCTGAGGTTACTTCTTATACGTGGGAATGAAATGATGATGCCAATAGTAATCTGTGGGATCTTCTTTACGCTCCTGACAGATACCTTGAGGTTACAGACAATTACACTTTTCCACTATACTGAATCACGGACGTCATCAGGCTATAATTGAACCTGTACACTCACGCCTAGAAATGTACAGATGACGCCAACAAAGAACACCATAATACAAATTCATGCATATCACACTTATGACTTTTGGAGAGATGTAGAACGGAAAGAATATTTTTGCATGACATTGGCCTCATTTGTCAAGTTGTGCAGCATTATGGAGACTTTAATGAAGTCTTGCCATCCCAGTATGTATGCACAAACTGTGCACCACTTGATAAATTAAATAAGCATGGTCCCAAGCCTCCGTGAAGATTATTGATTAGATGATATTGATGAAAATATAGTTTCCAGGTTATTAAGTTGTTGTACTTAGACAGAGTTTTACACAAATGATAATCAGTAATTTCAATTGTTCTAGTCTTTCAAACTGTGATATCATATTTGCAGTTTGCATATTTTCAAAGATGTCCTAGTCTGATAACAATTATTCAGGTAATTAGCCTACATGGGATTATAATTGCAATTGTTTCCCAACGTGGAGTCCATGTCGACTAACCTTGTTCCCAGGCAAATATGATCTACCAAATGTAAAACCTAAAATTGACCATTATTTTTTGATTTAGAGAATAAATGTATGAGTCGGTTGTAGCTTTTGTCCATTGTTGCCTGCCATTTCTCGGAAGACCTCTGGATCCAACTGGCTATGTGAGGTGAGATTAGTGAGGGAGGCTCCGGATCTGGATCACATTTGAATTTGAAATTGGTTCTCTTTCTCTTTTGTGTTCTTATAAAAACTGAGAAAAGACAAATTGAAGGTCAAGGAGATTTGAATGTGCAAGCAAAGGTCATCTTATGAATGTAATTTACAGCAGAACTAAGTTAACTTCCCGACCTGACAGTTTAACATAGGCCTCGTCAGGGACCAGCTCACATACAGAATGAATAAATCCTTCTATGGTTTTTATCTTCCACGGCAAAGAAACGTTTTGACATCATAACGTCAATCTATGTGCCTGAAGACACACTTACTACTAGTAGTCACTGCTGGCTGTCCTAACATTCAGGGTGGTTGTGTGAAGTGTTTTGTCCCACTAAGATTATGAGAATATATTTGTCACAGAATGGACCCATAAAACACCTTGTGGCCACTGTGGCATGTGCAAGGGTTCAGTCAACATTTACCACCTAATGGATCAACATGTGATTTCCTTCTACGAATGAAAACACTGCAGAGCAAGTGCACTTACAGGACTCTAGGTAACATCATTTGATTCAACATGCCCCATCTAATGATGACTTCAAATAGCAAGTTCAGCCCTGGTATCACTGTTAACTTCTTCTTCTTTCCAAATTGTACCAGTTGTGTGGTCCAAGTGGAAGAGCAGTATAAGCTAGATCATTTTCAGGTGATCTTGTTTGCGTTATCTTAGTTATATATGATATAATAATAGCAAATGCATCATCTCAGTTAAGAATTAATACCTTTTAGAGATAGCAAACCACTCTGCAACCACTCTGGGAAACGTATTAGGAATAAGAAAGCAATTGCAATGAAGCAATGAAGTTCTGAAGGGAAAGTCACGCTCAAGATGACAAAGTCACACATCTCTTATAGAATCATATTTCCATTGCTTTGATACTGGAAAAGTCAATTTGCATTTATATTAGATGGTGCCATTTGGGTGCATGAGAAACATAATATCCCACCAATGTCTCAGATATGAGTTACTTTGGGTCATTGCATCAAATTAAGCACTATGAACAATATACAGGCTTAGGGTTTAGTGGACATTAAAAGCAGATTTTCTCCATGTTGGTCAGAGAACAGGTCCACGTCCTTTCACTGTGTGTGCCTTGGAGACCCTATGCTTGTAAGTTTTGCTCCATAAGTGTGTACATGTTCCTATAAATACACTATATGGCCAAAAGTCAGTGGGCACCTGACCGTCACATCTATATGAGCTTGCTGGACATCCCATTCTGAAACCATGGGCATTAATATGGAGGTGTTCAGAAGAAGGAAGACCTAGTAAAATCATTCAATTTACTCCAGTGTCTGACTTTTTCTGGATGCTGTCAGCTCTGTCAGTTTTGTGTAGCTGAAACACATTGGGGACAGAACAGTTTGGGCAGTCATTTACAGACGGAAGGCAAGGGACACTTTACTTGCCTCTTGCCTCTCAAGTGACCCCACACTACATTTTGGTTGGTTTTCAGCTCAGGACAAAGCAGCCACAGGTGCATTTTGTAGGTACAACAATGAAATCACTTATTCACCATGTTGATTTAAACAGGCAAAGGGATCCAGCCTGGCAAAGTACACTTACAGGAAGACAAATACAGGAAGACCACCCTGTTAACTGGTTGGTAATTAATAGATTACACATGATGGAAGTACAGTAGGCCAAATGTGATTACTGCACATAATTGGATACATATAAAATGTTCTTTGAAAAAGAAAGTGTTTGCATGAGTACTCACTAATGTATTTCAGGATGTACATCCTGTTACCCATTTTGAAATAATGGTTGATAATGAGAATGAACACTTTGAAATTACACTTTGAAATTTGAAATAAATTGTCCTTTTAACTTTACTTTGGGAGGTGAAGTAATCCAAAAGTAATTTAAATTAATCAGATTATCTTACTGAATTCACTGAGCGACAGATTTCATTTTGAAAGTGAAATTTCAGCGCTGCTTGGTTTCTTCTGGTCCTCATCCTTATAGCGGCTACAGCCCATGTGACGCACAGAACAGCACGTATAGTTTAAGCAAGCCAATCGTCACCAAACGCTTCAGACGAGCAGATGGAAAATTACCCATTTCAAAACCAAGTCTCCAAGAGAACGCCCCAGAGGCTCTCCTGTTTCCCCGTGGGCTCCCATGTCTTTGGAGGACTCCTTCGTGTTGAAATCCCGTGGAGAGCAGGCTCCTGATGTTTAATTCATCCAGAGTATCTTGGAACTACACGGGAGAGCTGCAGGACTACCACGTCTGGCTCCCCGGTCTCGGAATCGCTGCTGTGTATGGGATCATGATCCTCATTGGTCTGATTGGGAACGTCACTTTAATCAAGACGTGTATCTCCGTCAAGTCCATGCGGACGGTGCCCAACTTGTTCTTGTCAAGCCTCGCTCTCGGTGACCTGCTGCTGCTCGTTACCTGCGCCCCGGTGGACGCCAGCCGTTACCTGCTGGACGAATGGCTCTTCGGCCGGGTCGGCTGCAAACTCATCCCATTCATCCAGCTCACCTCGGTGGGGGTCTCCGTCTTCAACCTCACGGCTCTCTCAGCGGACCGGTACCTGTCTCCATGTGCAAACTGTGTGAGGGAAGTCTGGTGAAAACAGGCCAAAAAATGTTGCTCCAGTGCAGTGGTCAGGACATGCTCTCAAAAGTGCATTTTAGTATACAGCTGGTATTTAAGGTTGCTTCAAATGCTTATTGTTAACCTAATATTTAACCGGAGCGAACTATAGTAGTCCTATAATAAACCTGAGAAGGATCCTGTACAAATGCCACAGCAAAACTATATGTTCCTATATGGTAGAAATATTGTGATTTTTTTTTCTGAGACAGATCGATTCTATGTGATGATTTAGATTCACAGCTAAAATTATTCTTGAGTCTGTCGTGTTAATCTGTGTATCTTTTTCTAATAGAATGGAACTGCCCAGCTAGGAACATTTGGTTCCCAAAACGTTCTGGGAACATTTGTTTTTGGTTCTGGGAACGTTTTCGTGCATAACATTACCTGGATGTTAAAACGGCAAAATCTTCTGACGTAAAACCAACGTTATTACCTTCCCACAACGTTCCCACAACGTTACAAAAATTACCCCCAAAAAACGTTACTTCATGTGGTTATTAGAACGTTTTGGGAATGTTACATGAACAAAAACATTTGCACAACATTCTTAGGACGTTGTGGGAGGGTTACCAGATAGAAACCTGGAAGGGAACGTTCCGGGAATGTTATGGGAACGTTATGGGAATGTTATGTGTTAGCGAGGTGAACCAGATATATTCAGTCCTTGACAGGCACAGAGGGATCACATGCACCTTTGCCTTACTTTGGTCAGCGTGTGATCTTCCCGTAATCAATAAACTTTGATTCAGTAATTGGAGTTGACTGTGAGGTAGGTCGTTTTTTTCCACATCAAAATAAATACAATTTTGTCCTCAAGCTGTCTTTGATTCTCTGGTCATGATAAACCATTAACCCTGTAGTCTGTTCAATATCAGCAACCATTATTTCAAGAAAGAAATCCATTCATATTTCAGTCAATGATGGTCCACAAATTTCTCTTCCCTGTTAAGGTACAAAGTTATTGTCAAACCCATGGACACCCAGAGGCCTAGAGCTACAGTCAGTGTCTGTTTCCGAGCTGCTGCGATCTGGCTCATCTCCATGACCCTGGCTATTCCTGAAGCCGTCTTCTCTGACCTGCACACCTTCAACATCAGCCAGACCAATGAGACGTTTGTGACCTGTGCCCCCTACCCCCACGTTGGGGAGCTGCACCCTAAGATCCACTCCATGGCCTTCTTCCTGATCTTCTACATCATCCCTCTCCTCATCATATCTGTTTACTACTGCTTAATTGCACACAGCCTGGTCAGGAGCACTTTGGACATACCTGTTGAAGGACACTGGCATATTAAGAGACAGGTCTGGGAGACTGTGTGTGTTGTTGTACACTTGAATTTAACTTCATATACTTGAAATACTTTTTTAAAATTTTTATTTCCAGGCCAGTCCATAAATTCATTCTTCTTGTACTTTTCCAAAACGCATTTGAGACATTAAATGTTAAACAGGAACAAAAAAACATTTTGAACTTTATTATACCGAATATGTTTCATATGCACAACATGTACTGGTGAACACATTAATGTACATACATGTCAATGTAGATATATTGAAGAAAAAAAAAAATAATGATAGAAATGTTTACAAGTAGTGAGTTTTACCTCACTAGTTATTGCCATTGTTTTTCCAGTTTCTACACTCATATCTCTTCTTAGGACCAACCTATGTGTTTTTATATATGTTCTATATATTATGTGGATTCTAATTGTTGGACAGTCTTGTCTTGTTTGGTAAAACAGAGCTGATTTCTACTCTCTCTACTGTCCCCTCAGATGGAGTCCAGGAAGCGTCTCGCCAAGACAGTGCTGGTGTTTGTAGGGTTATTTGCTGTCTGCTGGTTCCCCAGTCATGTGATTTACCTCTACCGCTCCTACCACTATGGCCAGGTGGACACGTCACTGGGCCACTTCATCGCCAGTGTGTGCGCTCGCATCCTGGCCTTCACCAACTCCTGTGTGAACCCCTTTGCCCTGTACCTGATGAGCAAAAGCTTCAACAAGCAGTTCAACAGGCAGCTCCGGTGCTGCTGTCCTCCAGCTGGGTTGTACAGTCACAGTCCTGGAAGTACAACAATAACCTTAGTCTAAGAATCTATCACCCTGTGGGCAGCTCCAGCTTCATCTGTGTTTCAGGAAGACTCTGTAGCTAAGCTGTAGTCTCAATTTAATGAGTTTCTAGTTTAGTTTATTGACCTTATGGGAATGTACTTGTCAAATATGTTAAGTCACAAAAAAACTGTCAAATGTCAAAGACTGTGCACATGAAGTACCTGTTAAATCTGACATGTTATAGTGTGAAAAGGCTTAAATTGTAAATTGTTCTGTTTGTTTGGGATCTGACTGAATTTAGTATTTCCTTTGTTAATCAAGCCAATAGACTTGATACATTGCTCATTAAGCCATTTTGTTCCTTGCTGATGTATAATGTACTGGTGATATACAGTATTTGCAGTTTAACAGTGTTCTCACAGTGCATGGCAATACTATTAAAAAAATGTGCTGATTAAAGAACTCTGTTGTGACGTGTGTCAATTTTTTGACCTTTTGATCGTCCTCTGCAACTCTCTTGTGAGTGTATGGACTGTCAAGATGATGATGTGTTTTCTAAGTAAGACACAAACTCTTACACACAAGAACAACGACATGCTCTAGTGAGTTTCTAGTACTTACAAGGAGATTCTGCTTTCATTCAAAACCAGAAACTACCCTTGCGTCAAAATGAATAATCTAATAAAATCTTTGAAAATGGATCATGTGACATGTTCTCTGTCTATAATATCAGTGATGTAATGACAGGTGATCGGTCTATATGTTTCATTCTGGTACCAACAGCTTTATTACATTAGGCACCAATATTATATTGGTCAAGACCATTACCACTGCATTCAAACGTTGCTCTTTAGCCATCTGAAAGCATCCATCTGTCTTTCATTGCTTATTCCTATCACAGGGCGAACACACCTATGGGCACCTATAGAGGCCAATTAGTCCAACTTGCATGCCATGCTTCATTCACCCAACTGAATTTCTAATATTTACATTAATACAATATTTATTCCATTTTTCATCCCCGTGGATGCAAGCTGCTTTAGCTGCAAGCTGAGGCCAATCAAGTCACAGGAGGCGGCTTAATCAGCTTGTTCTCATTGTCTTGTAATTGTAATTGTGGGATGTTATGCTGAAGCAATCATCTTCTCCTTATGTGACTCATACTTACCGGTTGCCTCAACCCTGGTTAATAGGATCTATTCATCTCTTCCCTATGGCTTTTCTAATTTTTCTCATTACCTTTCAGCGCCTACCCAGGTCCCCCGGTGTAACCCACTGGGAACTCTGATCTTACGTTAGTCATTTAGCAGACAGTCAACATCCAGGCTGCTTGATCTAATGTGCCCTTTGCGTATGATACCTTCAAATGTCATTTTTTTGTCATGGTGTAAAGATCAATCACAATCAGATTGTGGGGTGTCTTGTTCTTAATTAATTAATTTGCTCACTGGGGAGATAACTGCTGAATATAGCAAATGCTTATTTGCATGAGTTTGTCAGGATGAGTTTATCTGCACAACAAAATCAAAGTTAACACATTTTGGAGTATTGGAAAACCCATAAAACATTTAATAAAAAATAGAAAAAAACACTTGGTCCATCAAGGCCATGGTCCATCAAGGTCCAACAAGTTGGGCTCCATAAATACCAGTACAGTAATACCATACTCCTAAGTACCAGGATTTTTGTAAACTCTTTATGGTGGGTTTATTGGTAAGAGGAACAGAGAAACAGAAGGGCAGCAGTACACCCAAGCTTCATTCACCAATTTTTCAACTTGCAAATATGCACTTATGGTTTACAATATTTGAATCACCACAATATGAACTTCACCAGCCTCTAACTCATTTCTCATTTCTTAGATTGACATTGTAAAAGGATATTATTATAAAATTATTAACCCTTGACCTTAACAAAACTCAAATAAACCTTTTGTCCCAGTCTCAGAGTCAGAGGGTTTTACCTGTAAATATGTGTTTTATGTAGGGTATAAGATAAAAAATGATGTGTGGGACTTAGTAATTATAATATATATATATATATATATATTATATATATTATAATATATATCGAACTTGGATGTTTACATCAAATAAAGTATTTTCCCTTGTTGGTGAGTGTGCGGTACAGAGACAAAAACAAAGAGGGGGCACACAAGACAGGAAGGAGAAATGTCACTGGTAGAGGAGGAAGTCCTTGAGACTGTGAGGAAGGAAGAGGCCGGAGGCTCTGTGGAGACGACTCCTTCCCAGACTACGACGAATACAGAACCGACAAAGATGAAACAGAGAGCAGGGACCTGGACATGGGTGAGACAGAGGGTGGAGTTTTTATACTGTCTTCTATTACCTTATTCAAAAGTTACAAATTTGGTTTGACAACGTTGGCTGTGTCCGGCACGTGTGTGTCCATGCCTTCATACTATTCATACTTCATGCAACATACCTCTTTTCTGCAGTGCAGTTCTCACTGTGCTGTTTGGTGCTGCTAAATCCAGAGGAGTCTTTCCCTCTGCGTTCCTACAACTCCCATCAGCCCCGTAGTCCATCAGAAGCTCCACTACGTTGGCTCCACCTCCTCGAACTGCAGCGTGTAAAGGGCTGTCCTGCCCACACCCCATCCGAACATCTGCTCCTACACGTATATCAGAAATGGTTAAGCTCCTGGCTCATGCACCAGATTGGACCGTTGGTCTACTTGCCCCTTAAGTGATGAGAACATAGACACCAAAATCATCCATGTGTCCCCAGTAGATCATTTGCTCCGGTGCTCCGTGCTAACTTGAGTGATAGTAGGTGACTAGAATTATCTCAAAGTCAGAAAATGAGAACTTGTAGCAGCTCTAAAACTGGATTATACGTAATATCAAAGGATATGTGAGTCTAGTTCCAATTAATGATATTTCTTTTCTTTTTTGTTTAATGTATGAATTTATAGACCATATAATAAAACCACTGACAACTTTCGTATTACTCACTCTTCTTACCTTGAGCAATGCCGGTCGTCTACAGCCACCCAACATAGTGTATGCTAGTGAGTTAGGATGGAGCACCGGAGCAAACAACCTACCAGGGACACGTGGATGAGTCTGGTGCCTATGTTCTCTTCACTTAACGGGTGAGTTGACCTGATCTCCCAAAACATTGGTGTATTCATTTCATCTTGTTCCATATATGACATGTATAATACAGACATGCACTTCAATTAGAACAGTGGTTCCCAACTCTGGTCAGTGGTTAGAATGAAAACCAGAGTACTGCTGGAGACTGATTTAGACCTGGGACACCAGTCCTGGTAGGATAGAAAACATGCAGTACTCTGCACCCAGAGGACCAGAGCTGGGAACCACTGTATTAGAAGTTGAAAAAATATAGCACAGGGGAGGAATACAGTATTTCCTTCAAGATGTTGCTTGCTGGGAGATTAGGGTATCCACTTATAGTACGCAACATCAGGGGAAAGTGTAACCAGTGAAAAGCAACGTGAAGAAGAATTTTAGGGGTTCATCTCATGTAATTTTGATTCTTGGAAGTTCTGTGTTTCACTCTACAGTTTTTCTAAGTAGATATTCTAGTTAGATTAAATCACAATCTATTACTGACCTATTATAGGACTACAAAGAGGTTATAAATGCATTCATTCTAACCGGAGTGTAGCAGCCTCTCCACGCAGTCTGTGGCCTGGGCCAGGCAGGCGGAGTACAGCGGCGTCCCCACTGCTGGCAGCTCCAGGTCTATGTGAGCTCCATAGGACAGCAACAGCTCCAGACACTCTCTGTGACCTGGAGAAAACACAACATTGTATTTAATCTATGCAGTGAGTGACATTCACCTGCCTCTGCAATCCCACATCAAATGCACGTGCACACAAACGCACCTTTTTTTGCGGCCTCGTGGATGGGCGATGCCAGGTGGTATGTAGTGTGGATGGTTTGGCTGTGCTGCAAGATCAGCCGGACACACGCGGCACTCCCACTGCTGCAGGCATTGAAGAGAGGCGTGGCGCCATCTGTTGATACTGCCTCCACCTGTGGAAGGATAGGTGAAGTTTAATACAGCTGATCATTCCTGTGATTAAGGATATTAATTGCAAGACAACAGGGGCGATTTTAGACCCTTTTTTGGGGGGGGGGGGGGGGGGGGGGGGGGCTTGTCTACATGGAAAAAATGGCCATGAGGAGGGTGATAGTAGGATGTTACTCCATGTTTCACATGCTTCACTTCACAGCCATCAGATAATATTGATTGAAACTGTTGATACAGATTGTGTTGTGCTAGCTGTTTCTGTGGCGCAAAGTCTTAAAGACGGTACTGAACTTTGGCTTGTTTTCGAAACAGGCAAAAATTTCAGATACATCTATAGATCTTGCCGTTCTATAGATGTATTGGTTGTCATTCTAGCACAAAGGCAAGGGGGTGAAATTTGACCCCAAAGTGACCAAGCTCCTTTTATTTGGTTTCATGTTTTTTTTTCAGGTTAAAAGATTTTAAAAAGCACCGTTAGACAAAAAACATGTCTGTGGTCTTCTGACATCTGATCTAATCAGCTTGAACACATCTTGGCAATCATCAAGAGTCATAAATCAGTTTTATGCAACATTCAGGAATATTTAGCACCTACTTGGCTGCAGTGCCCCAATATTTGCAGCACCCCGATATCTATATCTTTTCATAACATATAAACCTACATCTGTGCCAAATGTGTTGCTTTTATAGTAAAATGCACAATTGTTATGCTTAACTGCCCCACTATAAAAGGCTCTATGCAGGTCTATAGATGTTCTGGTCACTAGCTGTTGGCCTACTAATAAATTCAGTAAATCATTGTGCACGTGCAGCACACATTAAATGAAATGTAATTTATTAATTTAAAAACAGAATCACCTTCTCTGAGGGGGCTCAGCCCCCCAAATCTCATATCCTAAAATCACCCCTGCAAGACAATGAAGACCTTTTTGGAATAGAAAAAAAGACATCCTCCTTACATTTGCACCATTGTCCAGTAGAAACTTGGCACAGGCATAATGGCTGCCCAGGCAAGCCTCATGGAGTGGAGTGACTCTGTCCAAGGTCAGCATGTCTACATGGAAGCCCTGGAGGAGATGGTGGAGGATATAATGCTGTCATATCAGCCTTTCATTTGTATTTCATGATGCAACACAGACTACTGATGTTTGTGTTGCAAGTTGTGCATGCTTAATGTCCATACCATGTCTGTAAAAAGGAGCTATATTAACTTTACCTGTGCAACAAGGGTTCTCAGGTTGAGCAGTCTGCCCTGGTAGGCTGCTTCATGGAGAGGAGTCCAGTCTGACCAGGAGTCTGAGACACAAACAATGAGATCAGAAAGGAACACCCAGATATGCGCATGGCCAATGGCTCTTGCTATCCTCCCATTTTACTGTTAATGTGACTTTATTTGAAAACATGTTTATCTGGTTTCAGGGTCATCCCAACCCCAAACACTTGCAGAACAAGACAAGCCACACTGAAATAAGAAAGGCACGGGGCTTTCATAGCTACTGCAGAGCCCTACCTACGATGTCTCTCCAACTCACAGCCCAGCTGTTCTCCAGGTGTCAGTCATGCTGACCACAAACATTTAACTTTCTAGAACAAAACAGTGATGGGCTTTACCGGCTATTGCAAGGAAATGCACAGTCACATTTTTGTTTCAAACCCTTAATAATAACATAGTGCAGTTGTAAATATTTGAGACTTTACTTCTTTCAAAATACAACTTAACTGAACTGAGTTGCCTGAGAAGACAAAGAAAAGCTTACCAGCCATGAGGGAGTTGCATGCCAGCCCACCATAGACGTGGAAGGCCCTCTGCCACTGCTGCAAGCACAGGGCAACCTCTGTTTGAACAGCCATGATGAAAGCAAAACAATAGCAGATTCCTCCACAAATCTACAATGCCTCCGTCTGTCTAGTGGGATACACAAACCTGGGCTCGGCCTTCCTCCCCTTCTTATCTGGACCCTTGGCCACCTCCCCCACGCTACCACCTCCCACCCACCTTTGTCCCAGTCCAGGGAGGTACTGTATGTGCATAACAATGGATGCTACAATGGGGCTCTAACAAATTGATATGAAGCAGTCACACAGCTATAGACACTATAAACACCTGGGCGATTCAGTAAGGATATTTCAGCTTGCCCATTCCTTGAGATATTGAGTTATGTATGTGTGGTCTCTCCAGTAGAGGTTACTCCCTAAAGATCTATATAAAGGTTAAGAAAGGGTTGCTGAGAAATTACCTCAATTAAATCCTTACTTACTACTACTTTTTACAACAATATATTCTAGAGAATTCATTCCCAAATCTTCACATTTTAAAACAAATGTCTGAACACAGGTCTTTACTTCTCTCTGACCAGCTTCATGGTCAACGTTTTACACATAAGACATTTAATCCATTATAACACAAACGTGCAGTCTGTTTGGGCCCTCTCAACATAAACGCATCTTGTGTTGCATGTCAAGGTGAAGTCTTGTTTTTTGCAGGCATGGAAATTTTCAACCTCCAATCATGACGATGTGCAAATGGCGCCTGATTCTCAGCCTTGAAAAGCCATGCATCCCACCCCATCCCTATCACCTCCTTTACGTGTTTTGTCTGGCACTCCTGCATGCCAGAGCCAGCTCTTTGTAAAACCAGTTCCAGGAAAAGTAGTCATCTAATGTACTTTTGGACATGTTATGAGTTTGGCTATAACAGTCACTAGGCCTCAGCAATTAAATGAAAATGAAAACAGATGAGACAATATTATACTTTATTTTTCAGAGCGGGTCATCGCCTGGCGAACACAGGATCATCCAGTTAAAAACCCTCATGCCTCATATAAATAACCAACACCTTTGATAAAAATAGGATTCATAAACAAAGCAGTATACAAAGCATACATCATATAAAAAGGAGGCAAAGGAAAACAATGTGCAGTGATATAAAGCTTTGCAGAAACACTGAATCTTAACATAAAAACCACTGTGTTAAATGAGGGATGCATCCAACTGTTGGAAACAGGCGCAAGTACGCTACTGCAACTTTGCCTCTGCATAGCCCCGCTATCCACCTGGCATTGTAGGAATCAATGTACAATTATCAAGCCCTACTGATTCCTTCTGTCTTCAGTGCAATACATGTATAATAAACACAAAAGAGAAAAAAACAAAGAGCTTAATAAAGCCCAATGAAGTGTCATAGTTTTTCAACTCAATCAGTAGTTCATAAATGTACTCACTTCCAAATCCTTGACCGAGTGGCTTTCACACAAAGATCTGTCCCTTTGTAGAAGTAAATGTAAACAATAGGTTACCAACAGTAGATTCTGCATTCAGCGGTCATGTTGAACACATTACAGTGGATCATATTATATCTCAAGTCGGCATCATGAAGAGTACAGTCGATCCAGGCAGAGGTATGGACTGATCACTGTAATTTAGTGGGAGGAAATCTCTGGTTCTCCTGCTGGCGTCACGGCACATTTAGAATGAGCTGTTTTTTTACCGCCCAGTTCCTGCCTCCACTGTCCACGAGGGCCACTGGCATCCACAGCAACATCCATGACATGATCTGGCACCAGCCACTGCAGGAGGAGCAGGAAGAGGAAGTCTAAAACAGCAAAAAAGGCAAAGATGGAGCCAGCCACTGGACCACAGTGAGCCCTCAGTCTGAGCAAGCGTCTGTTCAGGGGAAGCACCTCCTCTCCAGCCACTCTGTCATAGACCTGAGAGGGGAAGCACATAATGATTAGAGGCACCAAACACTTGACAAGCTATCATATCGTGAGAAAAAGTAACTGTGTTGGCTCAACATAACTTTTCAATGATCCAACTATAAATGTATTTTACTTTGAAACATGTAATTAATGGGCCATGTTCATAAAGTACGTCAGCCCCCTGGATAATATCCTTCAATCCTTTTCAGCCCTATTACTGTGCTACACATAACAGTTGTGGTTATGTTTTGGGAGCATTCAAAACTGATGCTCAGGCTGTGGCAAGTTTTGGTCTGAAAAGTTATTTTCAATTCAAAGTGAAGTGACAACTAGGTTTCTAGCATTCACCGCCAGTTAGTTTGATAGCATTTGGTTACAAATACATAATTCAAATCTTCAGCTGCGTTCCTTTCTGCCAGAAGCTTCTTTGATTGAGAGGATCATTTCTTGAAGAAATAAAGGCAATTCTGAAAATTCCAGTTTGGTGCCACAGTTGCAGTATCCCCTGGTGCTCAAGGTTCATGAATGCACTTGAAATGTGGGTACTTTACACCTGAGGACATAAAGAATCGGCGTCAAACTGAGAAGCTGCCAATTACATGGTCCATTGTAGATGTATAGTCAGAGGTGACACTAGAAAGTAGTATTGAGAGTGAGAGCACAATACAACAGTGGGTTTTGCCTAGTGTCCAATGTGGGGGTGAAACCTACCTTTTCGGTCCTCTCTGCGACATTTCTCCAAGTGTAGAGGTTTTGCACACGGCTATGGATGGAAGCAGGGGAGGGGACAGACCCTGAGCGCTGCCTGGCGATGACTGTCTCCAGACCAGCACACAAAGACCGGACAGTAGGCTCACACAGGGTAATTAAGTCCTCAGGCAATACCTCAGGAATGCCCCCCACACGAGTGCTAACCACCTAAACAAAGAAAACAAAAATAAAAACCATGTACACATACATACATGCACAAAACTGCAAATCATGCTGAACAATGAGAGTTAACCTCATTTTCCAGTATCATATGAACAGTGGTTTTACTAGATGACAAGTTGACTAGTTAACCCTGATAAGACCACTAAGTGGTGCTATGTAGTCACCTACCATCCACTAATAGGTTCAGTCCATTAGCCTCTGCTCTGACCATCTGTTTTCAACTGATGACGCCTGAGCAGTCACTGCAAAAGTGGACCTTTCAAGCCTAGTGTTATTGTTTGTGTAAATATGTATTGATGTGATAGTGTTGCTGTTCTGCTTACAACCCAGCCCAAAAATGACCTTTGAAGGAAACTCATGATCACCTCCCTGATACTGTACTGCCACCTTGTATGGGGTTGAGTACTACAACTGTACTACCCTGTCCTTTACCCTGAGGACATCTTCTAGTATATGAATGAAAGCAAACCTGCAGTCCACAACTGGCTCCCTCCACTATGGCCATGCAGAAAGCTTCAGTCAGTGATGTGTTGAGGAAGATGTGACCCTGCACCAGAACTCCACGCACATCTTTATGCTCCAGAGCCCCCAGGAGACGCACTCTGCGGTGACCCATTTGAAAAGTGAGTTAGGCACATCTAAGCATTATCTACCATATAATCCCGGGAAACATGTACCAACAGTACCTATCATGTAGCTGGTATTTCTCTCTCACTTCCTCCAACACTATTCTCTTTGGCCCCTCTCCACCAATTAGGAAATTCAGATCAGGATGTTTGAGGCAGAGCTCTGGGATTATTCCACCAAGGAGATCAATTCCTAAATACAAGAAGAAGAGGTAAACAGTTGATGACAGCCTGGAGTCTCGTGACCAGCTTGATGCACAAATACTAAGAGAACGTCTAACTAGCCTCTCCTTACCTTTGCGGTAGACGAGACGGCTGACCACAACAATAGTAATCCTGTCATCTTGGCGCTGAGAGGGGTCTGGAGTGAAGTCTGTGGGGTCAACAGCATTGGGAATGACAGATACTATCTCTGGGTTGAGCGCTGCACGGAGCACCGTGTTCTCCTTACTGGTGTATGACACACACACGATATGACTGGTGTCACACAGCGACACAGTCAGAAGCTTATTGGTCAGCACCGAGCTCACATCTGCAAAGCCAAAGAGCGAGTGGTCCGTGAACACCTGTAAATGATAGTCCTCTTTAAGTTTACATCAGCAGATTATTTATAGGTCTAGCGAGAGGAATAGACCAACAAAATCTAATAATTCATTAGCAGTTACACACCGTGTTAAGGCCCATGGTCTTAGCGTGGAACAGTGCATCATGGCCCATGGCGGAGAAGGAGCTGTGTGCGTGCACCACAGTGATGCGTTCCCTGACAAACACACAGCGCAGCAATGGCAGGCTGTGGAAGCAGGTAGTGGCTGTTGACTGGTTGTACATCACCTGCAGGGGGAGGTAGTAGACCTTCAGTCCATTGGTCAGGTACCGCACCCCCCTCCTTCTGCCATAGGCATGGGTGGTTATTACCACCTTGTGTCCCTTTTCAATCAGACACTGGGATAGCTGGTAGATGTGACTTTCTACTCCTCCCATATTTGGATAGAAGAAGTCAGACACCATGCAGATGTTGTGCTTCTTGCCGGGGACCTTGGGAGCCTCTGTGGGGGCTCCAGAGACTCTCTTGGATGAAGGGCCATTGACAGCTGTCCCCCTCCTTCGTTGGACCATCGTGGAGACCTTCCGTGGATGTGCACGTCACTCATACGCAGTTCACAAACATACGCCTAGAGGACAATGCAACAACATCGAATCCAGTCTATATTTCATATTGTATCCATTGCTTTAACTAACAATGACAGAATAGTCACAGTAACGTTGCTGGTCAATTAAATCACAAAATGAAACGGTATAGCCACGTACTGGCAGAGACTGAGCGCATCAAGTACCTCAATGGCTAACTGGTTTAACGTAACCCAGCTAACTTATTGGCTAAATTAAGCCATGTCTGCCTGGACGTCAATAATATGATTTAACTAAACATTAACATTATGTTAGCTAGCTCCTGCGGTACAAGTTATCTTTCTTACTTACTTACATATCTGACCATTTGACTTAGGCTATTTTCACGTCGGCCAGTTCATTTTATAACCGGACATGCAGATAGTTTGTGTGATCCAATGGACTTACCGTGTACAAGGCGCCAAACTTATTTCAACCTGTGGAAATACAGAGTACCAACTTTTACATGGAATAACTGTTAGCTAGCTAGTTAGTTAGCTGTTTGTATCAACTACTTCCTGGTATACACGTCATAAGCAGTGACCTGAACCTGGAGCTGTTGCTGCCATCTGCTGGTTGGTAGAGGAATGGTGCATTCATTAACTTATTTTCAAAATATGGAGACACTAATGCGTTGTGGAATGTCTGTGCTGATTTGACAGCTTGTGAGAAACAAAATATCTCCACTACATTGTTATTGTGTGCGACATGTTCTTGGATTAATTCTTTTTAAGTGGTCAAAAAGGTTAAATTAGTGTTGCTTCTGATTTTACCTGGCTATTTGACTGGATTAAGTATGTTTAAACTGTGTGGGTCAATTTGACCTGAAACATAATTTACTCTCTGGTACTACTTTGTAGTACTCAAAAAACACTGCAACACATGTAGCCAATATGGTTCACCTTTAAAGTTTTGTCATACGTTTTATTCTGGATGCCTTGACCCCAGTATGGTGGAAATACTCCAAGCAGTGCCATAGACGTTTCTGTGATGTTTCTAGCAAAAGCATAGATTCTGAGTTCTTGGCTAGGACAGTCTTCAACAATACCTGTCTATACAGGAATACTGATCCAAAAATGCCTCCTAACTGTTGTGCGGGTCTGATCAGGAACTACAGAAACAAGGTTGAGGTCATTGCTGCTAAAGGAGGCTCCACCAGTTACTAAATCTCATGGTTCACATCCAAGTTGTTAACGTTTGAACAATAAACACATGTAAAAGTAAACATTTTTGTGTTATTTGTTAAATTGCATTGTGTTTATCTATTTTTATGACTTAGATGAAGATCTAGTGAATGAAGGTAATTCAAAAGGGTTCACAAACGTCTTCTCACATTTTATCATTGGAAATAAAAAGAAATACCCTACTTAAAGTATAATAAGTTCACAATAACCTCACTACACAGAGTACCACAAACACACTATACACTATGAATCCCTAGAGGAAATGAAATCATTGTTATGGTGACTTTTCGTTATGGAAACAAATCTTCAGTTTGCTTACACAAAAAAATAAAGGCCAGAGGCAAGCGTAAACATGTTTCATGTTTCAATTCAAGCATAGCTCAGTTGATACCAGACAGGAATCTTGGGTGACTGGATATTTCTCATGACTTGTGAACTAAACTTGTAACCACCAACGGTCATGCCATAATGTGACACAGATGCACTTTCACATTCATATTTACTGTTTATTTTTCACTTAGGCTGTATCATGTTGTATTTTGAGCAGTCAATTCACAAAAACACAAACAACCTGGGACAAAATTTTGTGTCCTAATTTTTGTATATGTAAATACAATTTCACAATCACAGCATAGGCTACTGTTATACAATAAATATGTTAAAGCTACTGTATACTATTGAAGGTTGGAAGCAACAAACAATTACTGTACTTAAGTAGCATTGTGTGTACATGTACTTTTCAAAAATATTTTTTGAAGTCAATTTTACTTTTGACTTCCCTTTACTTTAAATTCCCTAAATTCCCTGATGCTGTGACAAATGCTGCGGGCTCTCCTCCATTAGCTTTGCATCAGATACTAGCCAATGGTAAATGACACCAAACCTGCATAAACATGTGGAGGAAATGTTAGGAGGATAGTTTAGCCTTTCCACCCCTGCTCTTGAAAGTCAGAAGAATTGTTGCGTTACTAATGTTTGTTAAATATGTGTTAGAAGTGTGTCATAGCTAAGCTGTGAAGAGTCATGGTTAAACATATATGTTCACAATAATATAACTTATTTCCTTTAACTGATGAGATACTGATCAATTACGAACTGTAGAAAATTATTCTCTCAAACGCTGTAATCTGTGATGAAGTTTGATAGGAGAGTGAAGTGTTGCATCTGACTCAATATGAAATTAATATGATCACTTTTGTGTATTTCACAAAGAAAAAATGTGGTAGTTTTGACTTCAATAAATATAATTTGACATTTGATTAAATATTCATTCTAAATGACTATGACATCAATGGGGTTTTTATTTATTTAATCTCTGCTCTTCTTTCTGTTATGGTAGGAGAAAGGAGAATGGAGAGAAATTCTGGAAAGTTCTGAAAATATGTAAAAAAATTAAAAAAATAAAATTTAAAAAAATTGTGACTGTACCATTAGTAGATATTTGTATTTTAGGATTGGACTAACAGAAATATGCTTTAGAATTAGGGAAAATAGAAAACATACTATCCCCAATTTGAGCCGTTTCTTCAGAATCATATATAAAGGTAATTCAGTTTTTCATCATAGGTAGCAGTCAATATTGATGTTGCTCCTCACCCACCCAAAGTTGATCTCTCCCTGCCACCACCCAAGAGTAGCTGCATTTTATGTCTACATCATGTCATATGTTTGTAATGTTGGACAACAATTAGAACCCTGAGATTGACATACGTACATGCACTTATAATTCATGTTGGGTTTACAGTTTTTGTAGAATATCTCAGGATGGTCACGCTTTTGTACACGCTTTTTGTCTTGTAAATACTTCACCAGGTTAAAGCTGACCTTGCTCTCCACTGCTAATCAACCTAAGCACACCTTACATAAAATAACATTAAATGTGATTGAATATTTTCTATGAATAACACCACTGTTTTTACAATACAGTAGGATTGAGACATTGAAACATTTTAAAAAATAATAAAAAAGAAAAAATACACACATACAAATACATACACATACACATTCCAGCGACTGACATCAGACTCCTGAATTCTATAGAAGATGGTCTCTTTTAGAACCCGCTGGATTGTCGGAAAACATTTGGTGCCCATGCTCACATTTCAGGGATGCAACATTCCATGAACACAAGATGCAACCTGATTCTCATCACTGTGCAAACACAGTCACTGTGACCTGATCCCAGTGTGACCTGACCATTGTTCAGTAGAAACTAGAATCATCAATTTTTACAAATGTTCTGACATGTTTAACTCCATTATCTCAGAACTAGTCACCGCTGCCTTCCTCTCCTTCATGCGCCTCTATGAAAGGTAGAAGGAAAGAATTCCAGTGTAGAAATGAATAACAACAAATGTCAACTAAGAAGAGAAAATTGTCTGTGCTTTAACTTCATAGCTGCCATTAATGTAATGCAGCCTAGCAATTCATCATTTTAAACATCTTTCAGTATCAACAAATAAAGTCAGTCAATTAAGATCCATGTCATTACAGAAGCCCTACTAGTAGAACGTACCTTTGATGTTCGGCAGTAAAGGAGCAGGGAAAAAATAAGCAGCAACACGATGGCAATGATGATAGATGAGCTGATAACTGACCATCTGCCTGGTTGGGTTTGCTTGCCTGCAGGAAAATGAAGAAAGTGACATCCTGTAAATTAGGAAACTCCCTCTAACCTCTAACTAACTACCTAATTTACTAGCAAAGACCCCTGCAATATTATTTTTCCCCCAAGTATTTTTTACTATGTCTTATGACATATGACATGAAAGTGTGTGTGTGTGTCTTCGTGCACGTGAGCGTGTGTGTGTGTGTGAGCTCCAAAGCTGACCCTGTCTAAAGCAGTTGATGACATCACCCACTCTGAACATTCTGCCTTTAGTGTGTGTTGGAAGATAAAACTTACATAGCTCAAAAACTATGAAAAGAAAATAAATAACACACTTCGATGAGTGTTTGGATCTATGATATGTCTACGTAGTATAGAAACTGTAGGAGGAGATGGGGTGACAAAGTCTTTCCTCAGTAACAGTAGTAGTACACTTGCCTTTAGGAAGCACACTGATAAAATTAAAGTAATGTTTTATGTTTTTGTGTAGTAATAGTAATGAGCTATGGAGTTTTATCTAACAGACCCTTCCCTTACAAATAAACAATTAAAAAACAAACAGTTACCAGTCCGACTGCAGCTATAGCTAAGGTGAGTTGATACAGCTGGGTTCTCCACAACACACTTGGGATTTGAGCTCCCATTAAACTCGATGGTGCTGCTGAGATGGTAGAGTCCAGCTGTCAGATAGGTTGTGTCTCTCATGGAAGGCTTTTTAAGAGGTTGTCCATCCAACTCCCAGAGAATGTGGCCGCCTGGGAAGCGCCCTGTTGCATTACACTGGAAGACCCTCACTGTTGAGTTGTCATTCAGGTCCTCATCAGGATCAGGCTTCTGGCAAACACTGTAGCTCGCTGGGAAGGGAAGCCTTACGTTAGGATAAAGCCAGATATAAGTACAGTTTTCTACTGCAAATGACTGAGTGAGTGAATGAATGGATGAATGACTCACCAGAAACCTTCAGGTCAACAAGAACATAGTCGAAATTTGGTTTGTAGAAGATGCACATGTATCTCCCCTGATCAGCCAGTGTGATGTTTGATAGGAGAAGAGAACAGTTAGTGTTGTTCTCAGCCAGGAAGGTTTTAGCCCTGTCCTTGTATCCATCTGAGAAGGTGGAAGTGTTCCCCTCATAACTGACGATTTTTCTCGTTTTCTCATCTTTCCCAGTCTGCCATGTGACACTGCTCATGCTACTTCTCAAGCAAGGGCATGGCAGCAGGATATTCTGTTCCAAGAGGCCATTAATGGTCACGTCATCATTGCCTAGAACAGGTAAATCAAAATTAGTCCAATTCTCAAACTCTCAAAATATTTGCTTACAATAGACATTATGTGATATATAAATGTAGTCCAGTTTCTCAACTCCCTTGCTGGCTGGCTGGCGCTCTCTCTCTCTCTCTCTCTCTCTCTCTCTCTCTCTCTCTCTCTCTCCCCAATGGTGCTTTATTGGCATGACATAGTATGCCATACATTGCCAAAGCAGAACATAACAAAATTAAACATTAAAAATAGAACAATAACAAACAATTAAAGAACAGATTATAATATATGACTCACTGTGTGCCCATCTCTCTTAAAATATGATGCTAAGCGTAATTTTGAAGCTAAGCACAAAGTGTTTTCTCTCAAATAAGGAAATTTTTGGGGTAAATGATCAAACTCAGGGTATATTTTATTTATTTATCATTATTATACCTCTCACAGTGTAGCAATAAGTGAGATTCTGTCTCTGTCTCCCCTTGAAGACAATGTGATCACACACACACACACACACACACACACTGATTTGCATGATGATTCACTCATCCAATCTCTAATCACTCTGCCTTAGTTCTTATTAACACGCTGTTTTATGCTAAATGTAAATCGTTTGCTCACAATTTGAAACATGTTGTATACACTTAGGGCTTCCAATCATTTTGCATTAGTAGTGGCAGAATGTTGTTAATATTTGCATTACCAGAGAAGCAAAATATGGCTATCTTCCTATATTATCCTGAAGCTAAAGTGATGTGATCTATGTGATTATCACAGAAAAAAAATCAGAATATCCTAAAAAATAATATTCTTGCCATTAATCAATGTCAGAAAAACAAGACATAGTGTTACCAAATTAATATAGTAATCTTATTTATCAAACTATATGCACACGTATAGTCTGGGACGGTACAGCATCTGTTCTTGTTTTTGTTATGTTGAAAATAGGAAAATCCTTGTGTGTGTGAGATATTCTGCTTTTCTATCTTCCATAAAGTATTTTTTGCCTGGCCTATTGAGTATGTCTCCGCGCGCGCACACACACATGCACACATGGGACTTAATAAATTATTTTATTACTTACCTGAGGCAGTAATTAAAACTATTAATAATACCAGGAATGTCTTCATATTAAACTGGGTTCTGCTGGTGAAGAGGACTAATGGGGTCGTCAATCTGCGAGGTCTCCTGAGGAATATTGGCGGGGTGCATAATCCTGTCAAGAAGGGTTATTATTACGCACTATATCATATTAACGTTTTGCCTGGACTACAAAATCTGTTATATCATATAATAGGCCTATATGCATGGATAATAGCGTCCTTTGTATCCCAGCCCGTCACTGCCAACTCTTTCTCTTACCTTCTCTTCGTGTGAACTGTGAAAAAGTGAAACTTCGCAACAAGTCTTTGGCGTTATCTTGCGACAGATTTCCGGGTGGCCAGTGTTTCGACATTGAATGAGTGTGTGTGTAATCACTGCATAGCTTCATGAAACTCGACCTCCCGTTGCGGACTGTGTTTTGGAAACAATGTATTGTTAGATGTCGAATGCTTTTGTCGTTATTTGTTACAGGCAGCATGGGATAGTCACCAATAAACTGATCTGGAGTTGTCTGCACATTCTGATACACAATAAAAATATCTAAAGTAGCATTTCACCCGTGAGGCCACTAGATGACAGGGCATCCACAAGTTACCTGCGGTCTCACAGCAACAAGTTATTGTTTAGAACACTATTCTTTTTCTTGCTTTTTAATCTTCTTCTGCTACTACTACTTGGATGTAGAGCTATGGATGGCGTTTAAAAGCAGACTGTAGGCTAAATGGAAAATAATGTTCTACACAATCTGGAGTGCCATAGGCCAGGGGCTCCAGATGCAGGGGTCCCCAGCAAAAAGAGGAAATTGTAATATTATTATTCTACTACTACTACTACTACTACTACTACTACTACTACTACTACTACTACTAATAATAATAATAATAATAATAACAATAACAATAATAATAGTAGTAGACGTAGTAGAATTTCAATCACCAGATGTCTAGAAGTTAGCACAGTGAGACAATGTATAAGAATAGCTGTTTTGATCACAGGTTTCTTTCTGCACCTATAGTATACTATATTGTATTTAACATTTATTCAATCGGCAGATGGGGTTCCTGGGGACGATCCAAACGAAAGGATCAATAGTCATCCTTGTGTTTTTATGTGTTTAATAACAAATACTACATTACCCATAACCCATTAGCGGGACATAAACATGATCGGGGGTCCCCATGGAAACGGGGTTTACTGTATAGTTCACTGGACTGTAGTAAACTGTCGATAAACCTACGCCCGTTTGTTGTTATTGAGAACAACACAACAATCCTAGAATACATTTTAGATTTTTTCTTTCGGGAAATATCACAGCAAAACTTTCCCTATGGGCATACTATAGGAAGCACAGGAATCAATGGATACCACAGAAGATAAAATAGCACATAGTACGATGTGACTATGAACTCACCACTGAGCACCGCAGACACTTAATACATACATATAATATTATAGTGGATAATATATTATCCCCTTTTTTATCACAGGGGATAAAAACTACCAGGTCACTATAAACTCACTATTGAGTACCACAGTCCTATATAGGAAGGCTCTTAGGATTTCCCGGTAGGGACAATCTTGTCAAATGAGAGGAGGTCCTAGGTCAAATCTAACTTTTTCCTTAGGATTAAAAAAAAAATGTTGGGAGCCCCTGGTAAACGCTCCCAACACCGTCAAACACACCCACACACACGCGCGCGCGATCAGGTGACAACCTTTGGAGCAGCTGGCCAGCCTCGCTTTCGCTCCCCATCATCCAAACACAGCCCGTTAGACTCGGATACACCGTCACCATCCGGACTACTGGGAGGAAACGGGAGAGAGAACGGGAACAGTTCAGCCACTGCGTCGATCTGACAAATTTGCTTTTAAACGGAAATCGTGAACACATACGGTGCTGGACACAAGGCGGACGGCATGGGAGAGCACACGGCGTTTCTGCTGTTACTGGTGGCGACCTTGACGCTATCGTCTGAGGTGAGAAACGCTGTTAAACAGAGAAATGTCAGTGTGTGAGCTTGGTGAGCCGCCCTCTTGTCTGCGGGCCTAAGGGGTTGATGTATCTGAAGGACTTCAAAGGATTTCAAATCGCCCTTTCAAATCTGAATAATATTGAAACGACTGGGAAAATAATAGGGCGGTTGACGGTTCGTGGGATAGACGAATAACGTGGAAGCTACGTGCGCAACCCTGCAACCAAAGATAACACTACCACTGCGTTTAGTCGGGGCCTACAACCTGGACGAGTTGACCGTTTTGTTTTACCTAACATCTTGACTCGTACGAGACCATCGGCGGTTAGGTCTGTGGCGTCGGTGGGTTTACTGCGTGGGATAGCGTGGAATGGATAAACCAGCCGCTAACGGCACCGATGCTACCAAGGCCTACCGTTAGATGTCAGTGTGATTGACAGCTCGGCACTGCCATGTTGGACATGTTTTGTTTGTCTGAAGTCGTGTTTTCCCCCAGTTTTGTTAAACGCCCTGTATCTCTTTATTTGTTATCGTCAGTTGTTAGTTGAGGTTATTCGCGTGTCGTCGGTGACAAAATAAACTGACAGACGAAGAGCGTGAGCCGTTGCTGCAAATTTAAACTGGGTGACATGGCAACCGTTGTGCTCGGCCACATAACTGCTTTAGGCTAATAAAACGCTATCTCACTTTAAGGGTAGTGATGGGCAATTTGCCTCGGTCAAAGTGTTAGGGTCAAACATGTCAACGTTGCAGATTTTTGTCCAGACGTTAACGTCAAAATCCCTACGAGCAGTATAGCTCGGATGTGAGCACGTCCTCTCAGCTGATGATGGAGTCTGCGTCGGTGGAGGCTTGGCTCTGTGGCTGCTGCTAGGCTGCATTGTTTGGTGTTGCGTCGCCCTAGCCCAGGTGTTCATGGTTGCACTTCTCCAGCTGCAGGGTGGTGATAGTGCCGAGGAGAAGGGAAAGGGATGCAGGCTAGTTTGACACAAGCAAGATGGCGTCTGCTGCTGCTGCTGCTGCTGCGCTGGACCACAACCGCCAAGCAGCGAGAATTACACAGTACAGTCCCAGTTGGAAATATGGCATACAGGGCCCAGATTGCAAAATGCGAATCAGTAACAGTGCCATGTTTTCTCGCTTGCGCATACAGGGTACAGGGCGGACAGGGGGAGTGTTCCTGGAGTGCAGACTCAAGATAATAACACTCCCAGCAGCGCAAACCAAACCCTGCATGTTGCAGTGAAAACATCTCTACAGTTATGCAGTTATGCTAGAGGCATACTTTGATTTTGTTGTCGCATTCAACCACTTCCCTCATGAAAAATCACTAAAATATTCCTATAGTGTCTTGTAGCACGTAGGTGGTACTCAATAGTGAGTTTCTGGTGACCTTATCATACTTAATGGTATTTTATCTTCTATGGTATCACTGTAATATTCCTAAAATACATATAGTTTATAGTTTTGCTGTAATATCGGTGTAGTATCTTTCTAAAAATAATTATATCAGTACATGGTATACTTAGTACTCACATGATATCAGGATTCAAATATTCCTGATAGCCTGCCTATTTTGCAGAAATACCCAGTTCAGTACAGCCATTGCGTAGTGGAAGGCTGCAAGTAGTCTATTCCATCAACATGCATTGGGGCTGGAGTGCAGTGCATGGTGTCTGAATTGTGTGTTTTATAGGCTACAGGCTGAGTCATGATGGAAGGACAGAGTCAAATAGGCTTTTCAGCAATACATTGACGTGATAACCTCTCTGCACACTGGCATAGCCTGCTATACTCTCCTACAGTCGGATTGGATTTTTAAAACAAATATTTAGCTATTTCTTGTGTTAGATCAAACTGGTCTTACATTAGTGTAGTACCAGATTAGTAAACACAGAAGCAATTTACCAATACACAGGGTCTGATGTAACTATCCCCTGTGCTATATCTCATTCTTTAGGGAAAGTGATCTCAAGGGCATGGTGAAGTCTGGAGATGCGGGAGGTGAACAACGTCACTTGGAGTGATGTATTTATATTTACTTAAACGGTTTGAACTAGTAGTCGGTAGATATCAAGGCCACCATTCTGAGTTAACATTTTATCACAAATGCTTTAAAACCAATTTTATTTTCTATTCTATAGCGTAACAGATATTCCCATAGCACTCCTTGGATTCAGTTGGGTGTTGGTTCATGCACTCATTGCTCACTGCTGTAGTTGTGATTTTGTGCTATTCCAGTTACCATTCAAACAGAAAGGGCAAGATGGATGCCCTCTATAATGCAAGGTATTTAAAGCCAGAATAGATGCTATCACGCATCTGAATGAGTGATCACAGTCTGCAGCAGGCAGATAAGGTGCAAAGCGAGTCACATTACGCCATCCCATCATGACTCATGTGATGCAATTGTTGTGCAGTACTTCACAAGCAAACACAGCATCAACTCTGAAATAGTTATTTTGCCATTAAAATGGCAACAGATGGCTTGCTGTCTAGCGTTTTGTCAGCTTGCAGCATCAGTCTTTTCCGATGTCTGGCAGACAAATAGAAGGCCCAGAAGGCGAGGTACATTGAGACTTCCTCCTATTGTATCAAGACAAACAAAATGAAAGGAAAAACAATGAGAGCAGAGTGCTACGTGTCCTGTTGGACAGTAGGGGGGACATGTTTCTTTTATGACCAGTAAGGCTCAAGGAAGGTCAGTGGGAACAAGAGGTTGTTTGTGCTTATATTGAATCACAGCTGGATCATTGTCGTCTAGGGTGCTCTTGATGCCTTTCTCTCTGCTTTGCTATAGTAGGCTATATGCTGGTTTCTCTCTCTGAACTCTCCCATTACTTTCTCTCATATGGGAAATGAATAAAAAATGTATTGAGCAAGACACAGGCTAATAAAGGTTGGCACACATGCTGCAATCTGGCTATAATGCTGAGCTCTCTGTCCTCTGGCCTGTGGGCTGTAAGTGGTTAAGCCGAGTGCCTTGCCTGGCTCTGACTTAAAGCAGTGTTTACGCTTTTTTAGATTAATAGCTTACATGCACAGTGGCATTATACTTTAATTCACAGAGGCCTTGAGCCTTATAGCATTCTAATCCTGATACTATATCAAGAGGCAAATGTATGTGCAGGCTTGAGTGTGAGAGAGACAAATGGAAATAAAGTGAGAGGGGATATATGCACAAGCCACATAATGAGATATTTACAGTCAAACTGTATGCTTGCCATTTTGGTAAAAACACTCCTCAATGAAATCAATACTTCTCTCTCCTCCTTTCATTTGTTTATTATTTACTTTTGCCATTCATCACCTGCCCCTTTACTTGCTTCATTCCTCTCTTTCCCTTTGTTTCTCTAGGTGCCTGCTGATGACTCTGTGGGTTTGCTAGCGGAGCCCCAGGTGGCCATGTTCTGTGGGAAGCTCAACATGCATGTCAGCGTGCAGAGTGGCAAATGGGAGTCCGACCCCTCTGGCACCAAGAGCTGCATCGGCACCAAGGAGGGCATCCTGCAGTACTGCCAAGAGGTACGAAATAGAGGGAGAGAGCGGTATAGACAGAGAAACAGAGAGACACAGCAGAGAGGGAGACAGATGAGGTGAAATATAGGAGGAAGGGAGGCATTAAGGGCACAGGGGTTTAAAGGGGGAAGATTATAGGCATGTATAAAAGATGGAAACATGGAAAATTGCTGGAAGTAAAGAAAAGAAAAGAAACAGATCCAGGACAGGGTGCTTGTGCAGAAACCCAGAGCTGTTACCTTTTCTCCAGGTGTATCCAGAATTGCAGATCACGAACGTTGTAGAGGCCAACCAGCCTGTCAGCATCCAGAACTGGTGCAAGAAGGGTCGCAAGCAATGCCGCAGTCACACACACATTGTGGTGCCACACCGCTGCCTGGGTAAGCAGTTTTGATGGTGTGTTTGTGTGTGTGTGTGTGTGTGTGTGTGTGTGTGTGATGTGATACCATGCATGTGTGCATATATAATGATTTGTGAAGAACAAAAGCATTTTTCTGTTGCAGTTGGGGAGTTTGTGAGCGATGCCCTGCTCGTTCCTGATAAGTGTAAATTCCTGCACCAGGAACGCATGGACCAGTGTGAGAGCCATCTGCACTGGCACACCGTAGCCAAAGAGGTGAGGAGAGGCAATAAGACAGCATTCAAACTCTCTGTATGAACTTCATATTGTATGTCATATACATGGCCTGTGACTCTTACCATCATAATATCTGCTAGTTACTCTTCCTCTCTATTTATCTGTTGTCTATCTGGTCTTCTGTAGGAGTCCTTGCTCTAGTGACTCAGCACTCCTTAACTCCCCCCAAGTCGTCTCTGCTCTCAACCTTCTCTCCCACTTTATTCTGATTTCTGTTCTTTTTCTCATTGTTCATTCATGTGCAGTCACCCAGGTTTACCACAATAATCCATATTCTCATAAAGCTTGATATGATTTATTGTTGTATATTTTAATCTTGGATGCTGTTTGTAGATGACTCGTAGAAGTCAGTGGAGCGCCTGTAAGAACTGTATGATTAATGACTGTTATTATTATTAGTCCTGCGGCGACCGCTCCATGAATCTCCATGACTATGGGATGCTGTTGCCGTGTGGTATTGACCGTTTCCGAGGGGTGGAATTTGTCTGCTGTCCAGCGGAGGCGGAGCGGGAGTCAGATAGCGTCGAGCTGGAAGGGGAGGAGTCAGATGTCTGGTGGGGTGGAGCCGAGGCTGAATACTCTGATAACAGGTATCATCATTCACACATGTGGACACAACAGAGTCAATCAAAGGCTGTGCTCTCAAATGCATCCACTCATTTAATCTGACACACCACGTACACACTTACTAACGTATAGACTGATGCTCTCACTCTCTCCATAGCATGTCCCGTCAGGCAGATGCAGAGCCTGCCACCACAGAGGATGACGAGGATGAGGATGAAGAGGAGGATGCTTTTGACAGGGATGAGAATGGAGACGGCGACGAAGACGAGGAGGATGACGAGGAAGATGAGGACGACGATGTGACTGATGAGCGGGATAGTGATGAGCGCAACGCTAACGTTGCCATGACAACCACCACCACCACCACCACCGAGTCCGGTCGAGGAAGTCGTTCGAGGTAAGAGCTTGAGAGGGGCCAGTGGACGTGAACACATGCGCTTTGGTCACATTTTTTCATCCCCTGTGAGTTGGTATCTTAATTCGATATCAAGTGGCATATTTAAAAAAATATTTATCATGTGAAATGTAGATATGCACATCTTGCATTCATGTTTTTTTTTTATATATTTGATTTATGTGTGTGTGTGTACATATCTCAGCGGTTTGTTGGGCACCTGCTGAGTCAGGCCCGTGCCATGACATGCTGGAGCGTTGGTACTTCGTGCCTGAGAAGGGCTGCTGTGCCCCCTTCTTGTTTGGGGGCTGTGGGGGCAACAGGAATAACTTTGACTCGGAGGAGTACTGCCAAGCTGTCTGCAGCAGCTCATGTAAGTCCCAGGACCGGAGCCGCATGAGCCCTGAACTGTCCTGACTACTGGCCTGATTCCTCTCCTCAGGCTGGCGGGGACTGTCTCTCTGTCTCTCTCATTCACTCTCTCTCTCCCTGGATCAACTCCTCCTTAACCACTTGGAACACTGATAAGTGTGTTTGGTTGCTCACCAGCTAGTGAAGGATATAATATATAAGATTTCTTTCTCAGCAAGCTTATACTTGTCTGTGAATGGAAGGGGAAAGACGCTTTAGTCTGTTGCAGATGGTCACTATGCCCTGCACAGATCTTCAATAAAATCCTTTGTTTGCGTAAACTTCAAGTGTGCACCTTTGTTAACGTTCTACTTCATTGTTTCCCAACAAAGGTTTTTTTTTGTGTCTGTGTACCTTTCACAGAAAATGTTTTGAATGCAAAACTTGAGATCTTGATCTTGACACTGTCAACAGGCTAAAAAAATTCAATGGTAGGAAAATGAAAAGAAAAAATGTGAAGCGGATCAATTGACTGTCCCTTGTGGATAACAGCCATGACACTGTCCTTCACACTCACATGAAGCACTCATTCACTTTCCAAGTGATTTAATCATTCGCTCCATCTTTTACTAATCAGCTCAGTAACACAAACAGATATTTCTCTCACAGTATGTGGGTGGGGCAGCGTAAATACTGAACTCTCTGTGGCCATTTGTGTGCATGTTTGTGCTTGCATGCGTTGTAATGTAGTGTGTGTTAGTAAGACTACTGCTGCAGCTCTGTAGTAGCCTGACCATGCAGTGTCTATTCATTAATGATGTCATCATGTCTTAACCAGCTGAGTGTTGCAGTGTCTGGATAACCACAGTGTGTGTGTGTGTTGGTTTTTTTTGGAGGAGGGAAGGGGGGGGTTAAGGTCAATAAGTTGACTCTCTGTTTCCCAGCATGGCTGTTTCTTTCTTTTGTTTTCTAGCACTTTCCACCCAGTTAAGCACAACACTCCTCAGAGGGAGCGGATGACACAGCGCCTGCCCTGATCCTGACTCCGCACTTTTCATCTTATCTCCAGTCTCCCATATAAAACAAATACAAACACAGACATGCACAGACACACCCGCCCACTTACTGGGAAGCTAATCGCCCTCTGTCCTCTGATAACCTATGTGCGTTTTGTCTATGTATTAAAACTATTTTGTGTATGTACCTAACCTATTATAGGTATTAAACCAATTTGTTTTAACTCTTCACATTTTGCTGTTCTTACTAACTGGTTTTGAACTTGCAGTGATGACCTTTCTCTATGTGTCTTGAGTAGAAAAATAACAATTGAACTGATGTGTAATGTCGCCTGTATGGAATGCACTACAGGTTTCACACTCAAAGGGATCAATGTGTCTCCTTTCCCTTTTATGCATCCTCCTCTTTGTCTTTCCTACCGTCCTCTGTGTCTCTCCTATTGCACCATCCTCATTTTTACCCCTCACTCTACCTTCCCCTGCACTATGTTTGATCCCTCCCTCCTTGTCCCCCTCCAGTGCCCACCATGGCCCCAAGTCCTCCTGATGCCGTGGATCGCTACCTCGATTCTCCTGGGGACGACAGTGAACACGCTGACTTCCAGAAGGCCAAGGAAAGCCTGGAGGCCAAGCACCGCGAAAGGATGTCCCAGGTATGTGTGTACCAGGGCTAACATTCACTCCCCAACCATTAGTGCATGCCCCGTGTCTTGTTTCAATTTCCGTTGCCTGGTACATTGCCCTGTCATGGTGCCCAGAAGGTTGTCTGGTGTATCACAGTATCACTTTGTCTGTCTAGGTCATGAGGGAGTGGGAGGAGGCTGAGAGGCAGGCGAAAAATCTTCCTCGTGCTGATAAGAAAGCAGTCATCCAGGTTTGGGACACACACACACCACATCTTCCTCCGTATTTATGTGTTTCTTATGTTACTATTTGTACATGTATCGAACCTACATTGTTAAACCGATTTGTGAATGTATTAAAGCCTATTTGTGTATGTCCTAAAGTATTTGTAACGCTGTTACAGCATTTCCAGGAGAAGGTGGAGGCTCTGGAGCAGGAGGCAGCAGGAGAGAGGCAGCAGCTGGTGGAGACCCACATGGCCCGGGTGGAGGCCTTGCTCAACAGCCGCAGACGCCTGGCTCTGGAAAATTACCTCAGTGCCCTGCAGGCCAACCCTCCACGGGTACACACACACACACACACACACATATACACATATTACATACATATTGCATACATGAGGAGAGGAATCTCATTCCACTCAGACCTTTACAACTACCACTGAAGACAGAGCTGTTAACGCATGAAGTCATGGTTATTTGTACAGTGAGGCAAATTCAGTTAAGGAGTATAAAAACCCACAAAGTTATGCTAGTTTGGTTGTGGATCTTGTTGATCTTGTTTTTTCCAACTGGTGAAATTTTTAACGTGAAGCTTGGCTGCTTGTTGTAAAAACCCTAATAATGAAATAATGATAGTATGTGATAGTGATAGTTGTAGCCAGAAATAACATCTGGGACATTCAGATCAGATATTAAATGTAAAAAATTTGACATTTGCAACATAGACTCTGATAAATATTATATAAATATTGGAATTGTGGAAATTATGCTATATATATGGAATAGTTTAGGAAAAGTCATGGAAATTGATTAGCAAAAAGCTGTAGGAACCCTGTGTAATAATCCCACTAACATTATACAACTCTGCCACCACCAGCCTCGTCAGGTGTTGAGTCTGTTGAAGAAGTATGTGCGGGCAGAGCAGAAGGACAGGCAGCACACCCTGAAACATTACGAGCATGTCCGCACAGTTGACCCCAAGAAGGCTGCACAGATCCGACCTCAGGTAGTAACTCTCACCTACACTCAGTCAAAACCTTTAACCACATTAAACCTTCAATGTCTTAAGGAGCTCAAATGCATGCAAATGCATTGCTAAATTATTACAGTGTGGTCATAAAATAAATGGTATATTGTGTTTGCCCATCACATATGAATCTCTGTAGAGAAGTATGACTTAATGGTACATGTGAATAGATTTGCACTTCTTAACCAGTTTTATGTCTACATTTGTGCTTATGCATTAAACAGTTACACACTTTCTAATGGAACTCCTTTGACCTTTGTCTGACCCTCAGGTTCTGACCCACCTACGTGTGATTGATGAGAGGATGAACCAATCACTGGGGCTTCTCTACAAGGTGCCAGGTGTGGCTAATGAGATCCAAGATCAAGTTTGTAAGTGTGGGCTTCATTCCTATGCATGAGTCGCCTCTTGTCCTGTTCTGTAGTAGCGTCTAAACTTCTGTTTCTCCACTGCTTGCATGGTTAAAATCCTAATAGTAATGTTAATGTAACATAGTAGGTGTGAGGTCACAAAATAAATAAATAATAAAAATAGAAATAATTGTACTTACGTAGAGAGAATCATTAGTAAAGGGAAATGTGTAGGAATGAATCTATAAGAATGAATCATAATGGTATGTTCTATAAACAGTGCTAAGTATGTATGCAATATGCTATGTTTGCTAATGGTTCAGTTGCTAATATTAACTAGCAAACCAAGTAAAGTAATGTTACCTCATCTCAGAGAAGAGATGAAGGCAGCTGACCAGGGAGCCAGAGGGATGAGATCACATTCAAATAACCTGCTAATTAATTAGGCCTATATATCATTGTCATGGATGTGCAGTGGGACTGTACGCACTCTGCACTTGTTATATCAAGTACCCCCACTTCTGTAGTGCTGACTTTGTTATAAAGTATTGAAACATGTTTTGTAGCATGTCTGTGAATTATGGTGATGGATGGCCTACGAATACAGCATCTCCATAGCCAGTCTACCTTAAGTGTTGAGTAATCAGGACAGGAGTGCTGTATGGACTTAACTATGCTTGCAGTTTTTCCTCTGGCTCCCACCACATCTCCCATCCATGTTTTTTTTCCCTCTGGCTCTCTCTCTCACTCACACTCCCTTTCTCCCTTTCTCCCTAGCTGTTCTAATGCAGAGAGTTCAGTCTGAGCTGTCTCAGCAAGTCTCTTCCCTGCAGAGCGATGGGAGGGTGAGTTGAGTTGCACCCACTCACATATGCACTCGCTCTGTCTTTCTTGTATAAACTGCACTCTCTCTCACATATATAAATAGAACCACCTAGCTTCTTCAAAGTAACACAAGAGAAAGATGCATACAACGCAGGCGTGTAGACACATGCACATCCATACATATATGCACATATACACAGGGTTGGAAAATAATGGATTGAATGTAAGCTTCCCCATCCTGCACATACACATACAGAGTAATGTGTCCCCTGTACTTCCAGGCCGATGGCAGGGTGAGTTATGGCAATGATGCTCTGATGCCTGACCAGGCCTACAGCTCTGCTCCTATGGACCCTGGCCTGGACGGACTGGGCTTCATCCACCCTGAGAGCTTCAACCAGCCTAACACAGAAAACCATGGTAACACACACACACACACACACACACACACACACACACACACACACACACACTTTGTGAACCCCTCTTGCAATTAAAGAAATTGTGAGTTTTTACCGTGCAATCCTTATTTAAAATAATTCATTCAAAATTAGCCTTTTCTTAACTGAAATAAAGGATCTATTTGCCAAGTTCATATATTTTTAGAGAAATTGTATGAAGTAAATTGAAGCTGAACCACAGAGTTTAAAGGGAATTAATGCAGGTGCAAAAATAAGTGAACCTCAAGTCAAGTCACATCAAGTTTATTTATATAGTCCTTTATCACAAGCCTCAAAGGACTTTACAGGCCTAACTAAGTCAGGCTGATAGACAGTCGAAATATGACACACAGCTGATGCAGAATGTAGACAACAAAACGCATAATGCTGAACTAGAAGGCTCTAGCGGCCTTACAGGAATGCCTCAGGTGACTTTGCAGGCCTAATTAAGTCATTTTTGTCATTGTTAAGAAAAATAAAATGTTATAGAAAACAATCAGAACAAAGCACATAAGAAAACAGACTGGAAAGTTGAGGACTGAAAGTACTAGAATAGTGTGAAGGACATAGCAAGCTTACATTATCTGCCTACGGTAGTCTAACCTGGCCGGCACCACCAGCCTGAGGCGTCCAGACAAGAGGGAGTTCCAAAGATAGGGAGCTCAATAGGAAAAAGCTCTGCTGCCTGCTGATTTCTTCTTCTTAATTCTCAGAATAGAAAGGTAGCCAGCGTCCTGTGAACGAAGGGCACGGGGGATATGTAGGGGACAGTTACATCAGATAGATACGATGGCGCGAGCCCGTGCAAAGCTTTATATGTTTACAGAAGTCAGATCTGGCCTGGATTGAGAGCCAATGAAGAGAGGCCAAAACAGGTGTTATGTGATCAAATGTTCTAGTTTTGTTCAATATTCTAGCAGCAGGTGTTTTGAATAGTTGGGAGGTTTTGAATACTGGAGATTGGCAGGCCAGAGAATAGAACATTACAATAGTCTCGACGAAAACAAAAGCATACACCAGAATTTCAACATCAGTTGGTGTTAAAAAAATGCTACATTCATTGTATTTTTGATGTGCATGCTGAACAAGAGGGTGGGATCAAACGCAACGATCTAGGTTCTGTGAACTGTGGGATTAATAAGGCAGTCGTCAAGCTTCAGGGTAATGTCTGTGAAGAGAGAACTCGGTGTCTTTGGGCCAACAACTAACATCTCTGTTTTGTTGGCATTTAAGAGTAAATGGTTTAGTGACATCCAATTTTTTTTATACCAGATAAACATGCTTCTAGATTAGCGAGCTGTATGTAGCCTAATGGTGTTAACGGATAATTTTGCATGTAAATAGAGAATCGAACCAAGACTGAGCCTTGTGGTACACCACAGGAAAGTTTTGAGCTATCTGATTGTATTGTTATAAAAAAACACTGCTGTCTGACAGATAAGACCTAAACCACGAGAGCGCAGTACCGCGGATGCCAATGTAGTGTGTGAGGCGATCCAAAAGGATATTGTGTTCAACTGTATCGAAGGCTGCGCTTAGGACGAGAACAACTAAAACAGAAATTGAGTAGATCATTTACCACCTTTGGGAGTGTGGTTTCTATGCTGTGGTGAGGCCTAAAACCAGATTCAGAGGGCTTCTAAGTTGGCAAAGTGTCAAACTGCGAGAGCACCAGAAGGGTGTCCCAGTAAGGGATCAGAGCCCATTTTTATATAGTACTAGTGATCTCATAAAGTTGTTCAACTTTATGATTGAAAATTTGAAAAAGTCACTAGTAGTAAAGAGAGAGCTGGGGTAAGGAGGATGGTGTTCAAGTGATTTTCGCTACCATAGAAAATAAACTTTTTCAACAATTAGAGAAATAAGTGGCCCTAGCTGCAGAAAATAGCACATGTGTAATTCAGGAGATCTGCAAGTTTAGCAACTGCTATGGTATTGATAAAGTGAGAATGGCAACCTCCTGTTGCATTAGTTGAATCAAGTAGGTAAGTAAAATCAAGTGGGTAAATACTTGGCTATGAACCAGTCAAAGGTCAGATCTTTGGGGACGTCCACTTCCCTGCTCTCTCCCCGAGGCCCTCTGAGGCCTCCGTAGATCGCAGCATAGTGTTTTCCTTTCATCTGCATGGTAACAACAAACTCACCAGGTTTCCCACCTGGATTTATGTGAGTCTCACAAACTCCTCCCCAAAGATCTGACCTTTGAATTGTTAACGTCTTAGCCAATTATTTACCACCTGATTCTACTTAACTACTTGACTTAACTAATGCAAGTGGAGGGTCACTTGTTTTTGCCCCTGCACCAATTCCCTTTTTTTATAAAGTGCTGCTGCTTCCAGCTTAATGAAAATGAGATTGTTCTATTGGCCATAAAACTCCTTCAACTAGATTCAGTATTGAAAAACCGGTTCAACCATGTTAAGCCTGGAGCCAAGAATTTGGGTATGACATTTGATTATACCTCTGTTATAGTGATACCCCTTTCTTTTTTTAATATTTTTTCATTTTTCATTCACTTGTTTCATTGTATTTATTCATATATTTTATTTGTTTTGTAAACAACTTTCCAATGGTTGTTTGGAATCGTTTATTATTGTTATTATTATTGTAATTTTGAGAAATTGAGGGCAAGAGGCATCACTTTTTCCCCAAAATGTATACATTTCACTTTGAAATGAAACCTTGTTTCTCTCTATCTGTTGCTGCAGTCGAGCCTGTTGATGCACGCCCAGTTCCAGATAGAGGCCTGCCCACGCGACCTGGTGGGTGTGGGTGTGGGTGTGGGTGTGGGTGTGTGTGTGTGTCTGTCACAATCCGTTTGTCTAATATGGGTGTGACTGAGTCGTCTGTGTTTGAAATCTGTTCTGTGCAGTTCGTGTTAACAAAATCACATCTTGTATCAACAAGAGCAGATAATAGCAATACCTTGAAATGATGGACTAATATTATTATATCATCACTAATCCTCTGTGATACTGTATGCGACTATGCGTGTATATGTGGTTTTTAATAGTATATTCTTTCTTTGTGTTTCCGTTCGTGCTCAGTATCTGCTCTCAAGCCAGAGGAGATGCCAGAGGTGCGGATGGAGACTGAGGAGGGACAAAGCACTAGTTATGAAGTTCACCATCAAAAACTGGTATGAAAACTGATCTTGATTACATGTCAACAATACTGCATCATCATGTCATTAATTTGATACTGTTTGATACTGTATTGTGCTGTGTTCTAACAGGCTGTGTTTTGATTGACAGGTGTTCTTTGCCGAGGATGTGGGGTCCAACAAGGGTGCCATCATCGGGCTGATGGTTGGAGGGGTTGTCATAGCGACTGTCATTGTCATTACCTTGGTGATGCTGAGGAAGAAACAATACACCTCCATTCATCATGGTGTCATTGAGGTAAAGGAGAGGGCCTTTCTAAATGCACTACAGTGATCATTGCCCTTATTTATAAGGTTGTTATATAGACAACATAAAAATACACAGATGAAAACTTCCATTGCTGTTTCATATTTATTGTGTAAAACTGACAATACACAGGATGTAGTCGTCTGCAATAGAAATGTTTGTTTTACTAACCTTCATCATTTGTGTTGGTAGGTGGATGCAGCAGTGACCCCAGAGGAGCGTCACCTGACCAAGATGCAGCAGAACGGCTATGAGAATCCCACCTACAAATTCTTTGAGCAGATGCAGAACTAAGGAGCTGCTCTTCACCATCTTCTTTAAGCTCACCCCCACTCCGCTCTCTCATTTGTAGGCCCTGTTCCATTCTGGTCCCTCGCCTTTACCTTACCCCTACCCCTCAGTTGGCCACAGTGTTAAGAGGGAATGGTTAGGTGTAAATAGTATTGGAAAGGCTGATTTTTATCCTGTTTGAACGTTAAAGTAAGGTAAAGCTAGGTGAAGCTTTTTTATCGGTATATGCCTATTGAGGGGTTGGGCCAAAGGATGTGGCATTGAGCTGAAATGGAACAAAGCCTTCTTAATCCCCCATCTCTTGATTGTAGAGTGCAGCACTTGAACATCCATTTACCTGCAATTGGTCAGACAAGGGTATCCTATATCACCTGCACATTGTAGCCAATCACAGAGGAAATGGCATAGTGTTTGTACAGAAAAGACAACACCATATCACATTTGTCAGGACCTCACACCACCCTTTCAGTTTTGCGCTCACAGCTCAATGAAAGTAAACCAGACATTTGTAAACCCCAGCATTTTAATTCCCTTTCACTCTCTCTTTGCTTACTCTCTGCCCCTTTTTCCTCCATCGCTCCCATGCACTCCGCTCCCCTACTCTCAGATAACAGCTGTGCTGTGTTTGATGACATAACAGCTCTTAGAGCTGCGATGGGAGGAGGGGCTCTCTGAGCGCCTCTCTGCAGGATTAAAGCCCAAGTGTTTCAGGTTTGTTTTTCAAAAAAGGAGAAAAAAATCAGAAAAAAATATATATCATCAGAATATGTAAAAGTTGAATGTTTTGTTTTTTGATTTTTTTGATTATTTTATGTGTAATGTGTTAAGACAGAGATTAGCTGTAAGTATATGTAGTGCATGGCAATATTGATGACAGATACAGTATACTGTATGCTGAGGTCCTCAGCTTCACCTGTGGGAGTGGTCCTCTTACTAGACGTTTTAGCAGGATTGTACATTTCTAGTGTCTTCTTTGTGATCTTGTGATATGAAGAAGAAAGAGTATTTAGAACGTGGTCTGCTTCGTTGTCACACAGACATGCTTTAACTGAACCTTTGCTCTTTACGTTCATCTCCATGCCTCACTCTGTGTTAGCTGCATGGGCAGAATGCTCTATCTATATGTAATATAATATGAAGTGTAATAGTATCCGAAAGGAAGTCGATTGTGTTACTGTTTGCGTTCTATGCACTCTGAGTTTCATTTAGGAAGTCAAATATTACCACCAAATATTATTGCTGTTATGTTGCTGTACAATTCAAATTAGGTCATAGGTCCAACTTTTGGATGGAGGTGGATGCTTAGCATGTATTTTCCTCCACTCCTAATTATGTCATTCCAGATTTAGCATTCCACTCTCCCTCTTGCCTGTAAATATTTGGATCATTTAGATCCAGGTCCGAAGGGCCCATTTTCATTATCAAGCTCAAATTCTCTATCTATCTCTACCTGTTTGTGTATCCTTTAATCCATTATTCTTAAACCTTTCTGATCCCCCCTTTTCTCACCCCCCCCCCCCCCACCCCAGCTGTGTCAGCAACATTGTATAGTACAGCAGTCTGGAGTCAGTGTGTGAGAATTTGATTAGGAGATGGGACCAGAGAGATTAGACTGTCTCGAATATACTCTAGACTGTCCTATCCCTCTTACACACTCACTCTGTTGCACACACATTCCCTTCACCATATCTCACATACACATTCTATTTTTCTATATTTCCTGTCTATACGTGTACAGTGTTTGTTTGTCCAGTGGTGGATATCCCTTGCCTGCCTATCTGTTGTCAAGTCTCGGGCCTCCTGTTGCTAAAGCAGAGGCTAAACACTACTTACACCAGTATGTGACCCTCATGTGGGCATAAGTCAACAATTGCCACCAATTGAGTGAGCTCTAAATATTGGGAGGGCGTGCATATCTCACATCAATCTATGGAGACAGGAGACAAGACAATCCCCTTTCCCCAAATTAAGTCAAATGCCACCTCCAATAAACATGAATGTGACATGCATATTGTGCAATTATACCATAGAAATACAACACTCATCACCTCTACACTTCTTATCCACACATATGTACAGAGACACTAACTGAAGCTCTTAAATCAGGTGAATGTTTCAATTTGTATGGATGCTCACTGTGGGTGTCTTTGGAGGCTAGTGGCTTTTTTTTCTCTCATTGATCAGTGACTTTTCTCCCTGTGTAGCTAAATGAACCATTTGCTTAGACTGAGAAAAAGCTTTCTACACTCACTATCCCATGAATAAAATTTTGAATGTACATATAGCTTTCTGGCTTTGAGTCATTTTTCAATCTTACTGTGTTTCATTTCTAAGTCTTTTAATATATGCACTTTACCTTTCAAAGTGTATGGTGAATTAATTGAATCCCAGACCTTAAGAAAAATGCTTGCCACTTTATTCCCCCTGGTGGACAAAAAGGGTCCAGCAATTTAGGGAACAAACACTAAATAAAATACAAAACAGATCCTCTATAAATGGAAAATATGAAAATACACTTGCCCTTGTGGCTATCAAAAACATGGAGTACCGGTATATACAATGGAAACAATTCTAGACTACAGACAAGAAACAAATTATGCAAAGCTCAAAACTGGGTATTACACATTCAAACGTCCAGGCACACATGCACACAACAATGACATTTTCTGAGCTCAGTTATCTCACACTTCACACGCATACAGAATTCTCCCTCTCATCCTGAACAGGCTTCTCCCCTTGGTTAGAGTTGAAAAAAAAAAAAAAAAGAAGAAATCAAGCACTCTCCACCTGCTTCAGTCCAACTCTAATCAAAGTGTAAAGAGAAGGACAAAGTTGTCAATCCACACTGATCAAGGATCAGCCTTGCGTTCCCTCACTTAATGAACAGTTATGTCAAAAGGAAGGGAGTTGACTGATTTCCAATCAGTGGCTGAGAGCAACCTCTACCCGGGGCAGTTGGAGAGTGCCATGCCCCCACCTCCTTCAACTGTCCTTGTCTAGTGTAGTGGCCAGGGTCACTGTAGTGATGGGCTGAGCGATGCCATGCAGCTGCATGCGAGCCAGTTTCTTCTGTTCACACTCGGTCACCAGTGTGTTGAGCTCGGCAGCGCTGTAGCCAATCAGAGTCCTCAGGTCGCACACAAACTTGTAGACAAAGCGCTTGCCCTGTACCTTGCTAATCATGTCCCCGTCGTAGTAATACCTAAGCAAGAAGATTAAACTGTCAGAAAAGTTCACCACACATACAAAGCCTAGTTAAAATGAAACCGTTCTTCTCATGGTGGTTGAAAATAATTGACATTATTCATGTTTATCTATCAAAGGTTTGTCAAATGTGAGTATTAAGACTTTTGATCAAATATTAAATGCGTTGATAACGTTGAGAGATTGACAAGATTCATTTTCAAGGGCACTTTTAATGCCCCGGTAATCACAGTTTCAGAGACATCATATGGTTGATGGCAGAAACAAACCTGAGGGCTCTGCTGAGTTTCTCATAGTTCATAGTCGGCTTATTCTTGCGCTGGCCCCATTTCTGGGCCACAAGCTCAGGCTGGTTGAGTTTGAACTCCCCTTCCTCGCCCACCCAGGAGATGCAGTCCCTTGCATCTTTGTCTGTCAGCAGCTCCAGCAGGAACTGCCACAGCTGGATCTGACCGTTGTTGCCTACCAGAAAGGACAAGTTTGTTTAGGTGTACAATCTTATTTTATATCATGCATATATATATATGTGTGTTAATAAAATGTGTGACCATTAGCATACTCATATGACTTCCGTGAACAGTAACCCACACTTTATTGCTTCCACAAGGAGCCATACACTATGGAATACGTTCCAAAATGTGAGATATGTTAGAGGAATGGTCTTTAGACTGGGCTCTCAAATGATGGAAAGGAATGGAAAGTGGGGACAAATCCACCCAGAGGATCAGGGCTATTTTGGCTGATTGTTTCCTGCAGCAATATTTTGGTGTTCACTGTTCAGGGAATTCATATGGCGGTAACGTTAAGCAAGCAAAACAGATTGAGGTGATTTCAAACAATCATTGTTTCTTCCTCACACACACATAAAGACAACACGCATGGAGAATGACTGCTAATTAAACAGATAGAGTCCTTATGGGTGCAGCGTAGAGTACCTGTGCGGTTGCCAGGTGAACTGCGCTCCTCTCCTCCAGAAATGCGAGGTGTTCTGGGACCACGGCTCTGCTTCAATACCTTGATGGTGGTGGGTGTGCTCACTGGGGCCGGGATTATCTGCACAGCTGGAAACACACACAGTACAGATGTACGGTTCATCAACGATCAAAACTACTGGCAGGATTCTGGGTCAGACTTCAACAAATACTTTTCACTCTTTTGAAGTTGATGAATTTTGTCCACTTCTATGTAATAATTAGGCTATTTCATCTGCAAGAAAAGCACAATTTTGCCTTGATATACATTGGTTCTACATTTTTGAACAACACTGCCCTGCAGATCAGCAAAAGGATTAATTGTCCAATATTTGCTAACAGAGCAAAATGAACTGATCTAAAAATGTAAGACCTTTTTAATGCCAGTTAGAATAAAATATATGACATATCGTGCTGCTGAAACAATGGCCCAAATCAGGCAAGGGGGAAAAAAAACAAAAAAACTGTAGACCAACCACAGACTGGACTGATCTTTCACTAGGAGAGACTTACGTTGATCAATGGTGACAGTGCCGTCCTGGCCAGACTGGTCCTGACTGGCCAACACATCTGAAATAAACACAATGGATTAGGTCAAATTACATATCAGCCTCACTACTACTACTACTACTACACATTGTCAACCATCAACCTGTAACACACACACCTCCCAACTTACATTTACGCAGGAGTTCCAGGTGGCTCCAGAGTATCTCTCCATTGGGCACTTTCTGAAGGAACTCTTCCTGGCTGAAGGAGCAGAGGTCTCGACCTGGGATGTGAATGCCTCCTATTTCCATCTCATCGATGTTAAACTCCTTCATCACCCACACAGCCCAGTGAATTACCTGATCAGCTGTCCAGAGCACGGGGTCTGAAGAGAGAGAAAGTGATCCTATGAACTTAATCTCAACAACACAAACACATTCAAGGAGGAGTTTATTTCTCACTATATTGAGGCTCATTTCTCAAACAATCTGGTATTTTTGAGGGTGCTCCTCACCATACGGTATGCCCAGGCGGACCTGCTCCTTGCGGTAGCCCTCAAGGGCTGCGGCCCAGCGCGTGACCTGCTCTGAGGTGTCATCAGACAGGGAAGATCGCTCCACAGCTATCAGTTGTCCCTCCTCCACCAGGGCCCCCTCCTCCCCTGCTGCATCTGGATCGATCACCACCTCAACTGTCTCTACGGGCTTCACAATTTCCAAGATATTCAACTTCTCCTCACCTGGACAAGAGCAAAGGGACAAAGGAGTGAGCTTAAAGTGTGTATGTACAATTTGACAAGATTTCAGCTTAATAAAAGGGTTATATTATGAGGTTTTGGTAAATCAATCTGTACCTGGTTTGGTTATGATCTGCAGGCTCAGCTGCACTGTGCCATCTGTCTTTACTCCTTGATCAAAGAGGCTATGATCAGGATGCAGCTGAAGAGGGTGAAAACGGAGACAGCAGACAAGATGAATAAGACAATGAGGTGGAGAGGAAACTTGTACCTCCTAATACTCTACTTGTTACTTGTCTATACTATGTTACCTGTCATTCTTTACACAACTAGCAGCAACCATCATTTTCACAATTTATGACCATTGTATGGTAATACACGTCCAATCAACAAATGTATTTAAAAGAGATAATAGCACATTTCTTCTTTTGAATTTTAGCCAATACACACAAAAAGCATTGTAATTTATATGTAATTTTCCAAAAAGCCCTTGCAAAATATTTTACAATGATCAAAGAAAAACTGTAGAATCACAGAGGGACTTCGCTATACTGTATTGCTGTGCATAGTTACCTGAATATCTTGCAAGCAAATCTCGTATGCATCCAATGACACCTGGATACGAGGCTCCAAAAGCCTCTTCAAATTGCCGATCGGCTCATTGATGTCAATATCTTGTTGAATTAAATCTGATGCTGTGATGGTCTGTTCCTCAACACTGGGGGTAAAACAACAACAGAGAGTTATACAGTGAAAGAAACTGTAAATATCGAGTTCCTGCATGTGCAACAGTATGCAAGTCAAATTCAGATATTGCTCACCCTTCCTCCAGGCACCCCGTTTTCTCTTGTCCATCAATCTCGATCTCTATCATCTCTTCGGATTCACTTTTCGACATTCTCTTTTAAACACCAAGAGGTGAGCAGCTGTTGAAAGGTAAGTGGAAGACATGTTAAAATGTCATCTTTTATTTGCATAATGTTCAAAAAGTACTAGATAGAACCAAAAGCACTGAGGAGAGGGGCAATTAAATTCTTAATTTTCTGTAAATATACAAGAGGGTAACCTCCATTGAAAAGCTAGGAAAGGGGTTGAAAGTGATAGAACTGTTGGTAAAGGAAATGACTGTATATGTCTATGTATAGCCCAAGTCCTACAAAACATCAAGGCATATTTAGTCTGTCAGCCAATGACAATTCAAGACTGCTGAGCAATACATAAAAAGAACATAATTTCTGACTAAAACTAAGGGACAGGATCATACCTCCCCTATTTTGGCATCTCACTTGGTTGCCTGTCCATTTCCAAATTTATTTTAAGGTTTTACTGATCGTTAATCGTTGCATGGTCTGACCCATTGTTATCTTTCTGGACTTTTGATCCCTTATAGGCCTGAGATCCTCCGGCAGGACCTTGTGACTGTTCTTGTATCCAGGCTAAAGACCAAAGGGTGCAGGGCTTTTGCCGTTGCCGGAGGAGCTCAGGCTGGCAGAGTCAGCATCATCTTTTAAATCACTTCTCAAAACGTACTTTTATCATACGGCCTTTCTGTGATGTTTCTTTTACTTATTTTATTATTTACTGTTTTGTACCACCTGGGTCGTTCTGTCTCATTTAACTTATCCCGTCTTATTTATCCTATTGATCTGCCATTGTTGAGTTTTTATTTTTCTTGGCTGTGAAGCACTTTTGACCTTGTTTTGAAAAGTACTATCGAAATAAAGATTATTATTATAATGTTTATATATTATAACATTAATTCCTAAAAACCTAGATCAAAAAGTTCTGATCAGTAAAGGCACAGTCAATGATATTTTTAATACAAAAAATTATATTTATGCTTTAATGATAAAAAACTGTTCAGGTACATGCACTAGGCATTGACTAAAGTATTGTATTTAGGATGCAAGTGTTAGTACAGAGCACTTCATGGCTCTCTGGTGGAAAGGCCTCTCAGCCTCGACTTCTCATTGGCCGTCTGGGACACTTCACTGAGTGCTGCAAGTGCTAACGTTAGCCAACTCGAGGGCGAGGCTTCACTCACGTCTAAAGGCCAAATGGTAGGCCATTAGTTTAAATTCCTTGAAAATCGTTAATCATAACCAACTACACCCAAGGTAAAAAAAACAAAAAAAAACATGAAACTTTGATATCCGGATTACACGTGCCGCTAAATTGAGCCTGGTCTACGGTGAACCAGGTTAGCTACAGTTTTGTAGGCGATTACACCGCGGGGCGAGGCAACGCGTTACATGACCGTTGGTCCCCCGTGTAGCAATGGACGGTTAATTTAACATAAAAACACATTGCTCTTTAAAACTTTAACAAATTCGTGTTAAAACACACTCTAACTTTGCACGAAGAAAACTTTTGAAACGGAAATGGAATAAACGGAAACAAAACAGCATAGGGCAAATGGAAAGGAGCCGGAAATCCTGGCTAAGGTTTACAGCGTTATTAGACTTCCGAGAGCGGTCGTGACAAATACCAGACAAGTTTCCGAGGTATACATAGAGCACAGAGCGCCAATATTGTGGCGATTATTACAATGATGGTTAAGCATTAAATGTGACTAAACGGAGAAACCGGAATTAAAACGTGACATTTATCGTCTTTGGATTCGTACATACGATCTGCTGTTGCTCGGTGAACCAGCGCCGCGGCAGCAACCTCTCCACGGAACTGCTTTAACGTTAGGAAGTTAGCTAACAGTAAATTCACAAGGAAAGTAACTGAGTTTATCCAAAAGATCAACGTGTATTTTCAAAGTGGTGACAACTGAATCCAGTGTGCTAACCTGGTCTAGCCAATGTTAGCCTAGCTTTAGTTGACGCTAGCTAATGTGTGTGCCTCTGGCTGACTTGAAGGTAGGCGGCCTCTTCCCAGTAAGCTAACGTTAGGCTATGGGTAGGCTTGAGTGTGGCTGAACAACAGCTAGTCAATGCTACAAAATAGCGGGAAGCGTCCAGGCACAGCAAATACATCTATCACATGCTGCAATTTAGTCTACTTAAGTCAGAATAAACACCGCCATGTCCCAAATAGCCATACCTCTTGAAATTCAGACCTCAAGGGATCTGAATGTGTTCAACTGTTGGTAGAAAAACAGCCCCGCCAGGATTCACAGTCGAATCATGCAAGTTTTTGGTAACACAGAGGAGGGGCGGAGACTAACTAGTAAGGCTGAATTCAACTTATATGGAAAATATTGTCTGATTTGAGTTCAAAATGCTGCTACAATTTGTTTCAGCGGGTACTACAGCATCATAGCATTGTGGGACGCGCCCTTGATAAAGATTTAAATGTGTACTTTTGCTGTTTGGAATTTGATGGAATGATAAAATGGGTTTATCGTTACTCCCTTGAATTGTTTAGGTAATCATCTGTCCAAATGTAATATCGGCATATATACTTCAATATACTTCAGCCAAGCATTGCCCTGGATTTGCATTGCATTGCATTGGTTCAAACTAGGAATGCAAATTATTTATATATATCAACCCACCATACTTGTAGATGGGCTTGTAGTATTCTGTCTTCCGTCGCCCACATAAAGTGGATTCAAATTTGAATTTCTTGAAAATTTAAGAAATTCTTGAAACATATGAATGAAATTCAAATATGTGAAAAAATCCACAATGAAGTGTCCAAGCTTTTGAACCTTGGTAAAATTTGACAATGAATTTGAATTATTTGTTGTACAAATATATTGGAGGTTGTATGATGATTGCATTTATATATAGATTCTTATGGTAGCTGGTTGGTTACATTTTGTAAAGAAAGTGTCTGTTTCTATGCTTGTGGGATTTTCAGATTGTACTTGTTGTTCATATGTTGTTCACATGTGGTTTTAACCTCATGAAATAATATGAAAACAGGACAAGCCATGTTTTAGCATGTTGAATAGCGTTAATTCATCAATGATGTGTTGACATGACCGTGCTCTCTAATTCTCAAACTCTGAAACTTCTAAAATGTCCTCACTGTAACATGTTTGCTTTACTAAACAAATAAACAGATAAATCTGAACCAGTCTCATGTGTGATTTAGAATTGATGTCCTGATGTTCTGCTTTTCATTTGTGTCAACGTTTTGGCTATGGCCAGTCCAAGAATGGTAGATACAGTGCAGTATTATATTTTTTCCAGAAAATAAATCCCAAAGTTTAACTTTATTCTTATTCTTGTCTTTATTCTTCGGTGTTTGTTTTGATGGTTTACCTGTATGAATCATATTTGTAAGTCAGATTGACGTGGTTTACAGTCAGAAACATTTACGAAATGTCCAACATTTAATCACGCAACCCAATGAGAGCTTACACGAAAACATGTTTAGAAATATAGTCACGTGTATGTAAATAGGTGCTCTTATTTCGAAAGTCAAAAACCGGAAGTGTCTCTTGCAGCTCGGTCCAAGATGGCGGAGTACCTGGCATCCATTTTCGGCACAGAAAAGGATAAGTAAGTTACTCTTTGATTTAGTTTCTTACTTTATGTAAACCATTGCTAGTTTGCGCCTTTGTGCGGAGCCTAATGTGCACAGTCAGAATTTATAAACCTCTTGTGGACTAACGTTACTTAATTAGCGTTAGCCATGGTGCTGGCTAACGCTAGTCAAACCGCGTTGGCCAACGGTTTCTGGCTGCAGTCACATTTAGGTTGTGAATGATGCTGAATGTATGTTTCAGAATACAAAAATGTGGAGCTTAAATATAACGGGACACTGTTTTCTAGCAATACACATTACTAGTTAGTTCAGTATATAACATTCCCAGGTCTAATTATGATGTTATAAAACGCTATTTTAAGGATTTTAGCAAGCTCGCTGGAGAACAATTCAATGGCTGATGAGTTCAGTCAGACCCTGGAGCACAAAGACTGGAGTCCGTAATATTACTTACGTTATAGGTATATAGTTCTGTGGATAATCCATTATACCAGACCTACAGTGGACATTGTAGTTTGCACATTTTGCTTCACTGGAAATGTATCTGAAGTTAAACAACGGGATATTTGGGCCTAAATTGATGGGGGAAGTGGCACGTTGTGTCCCACAATTCTTAGTATTTGGAATAAAGGGAATTCAGCGAGGTCGTTGCTTGGCATATAAAATGTGACATCTAAGTGGTAACTCCCAGTTGTGCAAAGATCTATAGGAATATATCGATATGAAGATTCTCCCTCCAAATCTAGTTTTGTTTACCAGGCTTAAGTGGCAGTGGTCTAAAATGGACACAGAGTCAGATTCTGTCCATTTACATCAGGACTGTAACATCTCAACTAATACTTTTAACCATACGTTAAAAAAACAAAAAAACATCTTGAGGGTTTTCATTTGAAATTGAGCTCAATGCTCGAGTTATGGTGACTATTAATGTAGACTAGACATAGGTTTTCACATTTACCAGTTGCAGAGATTAGAGAAACACTTCATTTCACTTTTCACAGTAGTTGAAAATCATTATCATTTAAGTCATAATTGTTGATTAGTTATCTAACCCATCTACATTGTCATATTTTTTTTTCCAAAGGGTGAACTGCTCTTTTTATTTTAAAATTGGTGCCTGCCGACATGGTGATCGCTGCTCTAGATTACACAATAAGCCAACCTTCAGCCAGGTAAGATCAGACTTGTCCTAAAATGTCCTAAGATTTCATTCTGTACATGTGATAGTAATCACTTGATTCCAGTAACTTAAACTAACATACTAACAGTATAAATATATTTTCCTTACACCTAATGGAAGTAATGCTGAGATTTGGGTCTGAAGGGGTAAACTGGCTACTGTTTATTGTGCATTTAGATCACAGAGCTGAGATTTGTAGATAAATGCCATCATTTCATCATAACGGTGATGAATCAAGAGTAATAGATTGATATTTTTTGTTCTTAAGTGTAAATACTGCTATTTTCTAGATTCTAGTATAATATATCTTAGGGGTTTTATGTACTAAGAGTTTTTGGATGGAGACATAGACTATAATTAAAAAAGCAAAGGGTATTTCGAATTAGTAGTGGTCTGCACTATAAACATTACTATTAACAGCCCAATTTGGAATCTGAATGTAGATTCACCAGTGGTGCAACAGTTTTTGACATTCTGTTCATCTCATGAGATTTAATATATTTTTTCATGTTACAAATTCATACCGACAGCACCATGAACAGAAGAATACAAAGAAACAATACAGAAAAGATGAAAATTAGGTCTATTAGTATGCAGCTCAGTAATGGCTCAAATGCACAACTAACTAGTAACCTCAGAGATGTAAATAACACCCAAGCCATTCATCCAATTTTATATTAAGTTATTATCCTGCAGTCTCAGTGGTTCAGTCTTCTCTTGTCTTAAAACTATACATTTTCATCTTTAGGATTTTTGCCTTTTGGGCATGGTGCCAGTTGGCGCTCCTTTTGTGAACTGCTTTTATAATTTTATACGAGCAAGCAATTATTTTCGTAGAAAAGACCCTGACTTGTGTATTATGGATGACTAGAATTTACTGGTGCTGCTGTTCAAATCATATCTATCTCCTGATTTAATGGAAAACATTGTCAGCATCTTGTATGTATATCACTTGAAACGTCATTTATTTGACTGTTTTACAAGGTGATAATCAAGAAGCTATTTTATGTACAAGATTGATAATTTTGATCATCATGACATTCGTACACAATCTGTGATTCTTCTAAAACAAATCAAATCACATTTATTTGTATAGCCCTTAATCACCGTCACAGTCTCTAAGGGCTTCACAGTGCCACATCCCCCAGCCATGGACCCTCACAGAGGACAAGGAAAAACTTGTCCTTGGGAGGGGCTGCTCAGAGAGAGATCCCCCTACCAGGAAGGTTGGGCGTGCAATAGATGCCGAGTTTGGGCAAGCAGCGTAAACGCTATGAATAAAAGTTTGTTTGGGTGGGAAATCCAAATCTAATGTGGGGCATCAAAGCAAACAGCAGCTCAGTCCCTGTCATCGTAGGACTAGGGACCACGCAGGCGCCAACACTGCCCAGTTGCAGCCTGGGAGCACTGCCCAGTGTCCACAGCAAGCGTCCTTTGATCTGAGGGTGCGCGGTGGTTTATATGGTTTGATCAAATCTGATAGTAGGACGGTGCCATCCCATGTAATGATTTATATGTAAGTAGAAGCACCTTGAAGTCACACCTGGCCTGAATTGGTAGCCAGTGTAATGAGGACAGGATGGGTGTTATATGGTCGAATTTCCTAGTTTTGGTCAGGATTCTGGCAGCAGCATTCTGAACCAGTTGCCTGTTTTTATGGAGTCCCAGTAGTTAAGCCTGAAAAAAATCAATGTCCTATTTTTATGCACTGACCCTTGGCTTCATTAGGGCATGGAACTTGCTTTTGATTCGTAAGACCAGTGAATGTATATGCTGATGACACAGGTAATGGCATTTCTCATGTTTTGGGACCTGCCACCTTTTGTTTTCTAACTTTTGCTTTTGCAGCCTGGACCAATGCAGTGGATCATCGTAATCCTTCTTTTTATATATATATATCCTTCCCTTTTCTGGGGTTATTTGAGGAAATTAAAACAAACTCTAATCTTCCTGAAAACTTCTCAAAAATGTATGTTTTGTGTTTCAGACAATTGCCCTCTTGAACATTTACCGTAACCCTCAAAACAGTGCCCAGTCTGCTGATGGCTTGAACTGTAAGTATTGCACCCCTTGTTTGTGCACCCTCCTTTTTATGTATTAGGATAGTTCAGTGACTGGATGAAGTCCACCCCCCTCAAATTAGATCTTATTTCTATTATCCTGTATAGCTGAGCCCAGTGGTTCTCAACTCTAGTTCTCGGGGCCTGCTGCTGCTCTCGAGTGCTGCTGGTTTTCTATTCTGCCAGGTAGTTAATTGCATTCACATGTCGCTTAAATAGTGCCTGATTAGACCGCTAGAATGAAAACTACCTGGCAAATTAGAAAACCAGCAGTACTCTTAACGTTTTCTCCCCAAAGCCGGAAACAGCCAAAACAAAGCTGAATGTTTGTGTGTAGAATGTATAATCTTAAATAAGTTGCATGCACATCTTCCCTTGCAAAAAGTGTTATGCTGAAAGATTTGATCTGTCGTTTATGGCATGAAATATTGCTATTAGTTGTGTAGACAGACCATGTAGAGTGGATATTTCCTCAAGTTGATCAATGGCTGAATAAGTTGTGCCCATATTAAATTGCTTCCAGTACCTTCTGCTAGAAGTCTGAACAGGATCTGACTGTGCTCTCATATAGTTGGGGAGATAATGAATACATGCTATTATTTTTCTTGTGGGAATTGAGGGCAGATCAAACCAAATCTTTACTGTACCTGATCATGCATACTTTATTCACACAACTGTTTTTGAAGAATTTGACTAGGTAGCTCAGAGGTTTTAAATTTCCTTAAATGTTGTCACACACATTTCCCAATCAGTAATGCCATTGTTTGTGTAACACTTGTCTTGTAGAACTTTTGTTAGATATACATTATACTGAAACCATGTTTTTTTTCTTGTAATTAAGGAGTCATTCTCTGTTGCCACCACTAGGTGCTGTCAGTGATGTGGAGATGCAGGAGCACTATGATGAGTTCTTTGAGGTAAATACTACTAGTGCAGGCCTACCTCAAACCATTCTGCCGCTCGTAAAGTTCATTCTGCCGCTCGTAAAGTTCCTTAAACCTTTCTGGAGAATATGATTGGACAATTTGGTCTCATAATCACAGCCAAATGATGATATTTGATTTAATGATATTTTAATTTATTTATCATCATAAAGGATTGATGGATAGTTACACACCTTCACTGGAACTAAGGGGCCAAGCCCAGACCCTGAAAAACAGCCCCAGACCATTATCCCTCCTCCACCAATTAGTAGGGGTGTCCACTGACTTTTGGCCATATAGTGTAGCTCATTATTGATAAAAGATCTTGCTTAACTTCACCCTAAAAAGACAATACTCTTGCATATTGACTAATTTCAATTGTTATCAGGGGCCTGTTCCAAGAAGTGGGTTTAGTGAAAACTAAACTAAACTAAACTAAAAACTAAAACTGAAGTTTGGTAACCCTGAGATGAGGGAAACTCTGGGTTTTCCATTCCAGAAAGAGAGGTAACTCAAACTCTGATTCAGTTACCATGGTAACTGACTCTGTGAACCTAACCTGCTCGCTGGCTGGTTTTCTTGAACAAACCCTGACTTCCTCCCTGTCTCCTCCCTCTGCTGAACCTGAAGCAGCTGTCAGGATGTGTCCTTTCCTCAGTAACCCGATCGATATTCAAGCGGAAAGAATTTGCATAGCCTTACGTCAGGAGAAGATTTTGAGACCCCGATTTAGATGTTCTATGTCCAGGATGGAAGAGCTGTCCGAGATATAATATGCCGTTTACACAAAGACACATTCATATTTCATTTGTTCTTTTTTATTTCCTACAAATACAAAAGCAACAGTTAGTATTTTTATATTGTTCCAACAACACATTTCACCTGTGACCATGCACCCACCTATGTTTGAGTAATTACATTTCTAGAGCTGCCTTTCTAATTTACCGCCCCAAGTACACCATTTGAAGTATGTCTGGCCCAGACAGCTCAGTTGGTAGAGCATGAGACTCTCAGTCTCAGGGTTGTGGGTTTGATCCCCACATAGTGTTAACTATCACCTTTGTAAGTCGCTTTGGATAAAAGCAACTGCTGCTTGCTGCCAAGTGCGCTTTGCGCCCGTGGGATTGCACCTAAATGAAAAAATTTTTTTTCCAATACTATTCCACCACTTTCTCACATGTAGGTAATATTATAAGAAAGTGTGGTTAAATGTTAAATGAATACACTATTGCATTCAAACGTACGCATTGACTCGGGCAGCGATTCTCTCCCACACCAATTCCCTCTCCTTTACGACCCTTCTGCTTGCTGGTTGCCATGGTGAATCGTAGTATCGAACCTCCATTGATGATGGCTTTTTATTGTCGTTGCGCACGCGCTTAACTCAAGGTGAACATAATCAAAGTTGATTGAACAAACTCAAATTAGCCGTTCTGGAACCGAAAACCATCTCTGAATGAATCAACTCGAGTGCAGGGTTAGACTCAGAGTTTGCTGAACCTGCTTCTTGGAACAGGACCCCGGGCCTATCAGCAACTGGCTAATGTTGTCAAATATGGATTTAGTCAATTACCTATATCGACTGCAATACTCAACATTGTTCAGACAATCATACTCTAAATTCCATCCAACGTTCTGGCAAAAGATCAATTTGCAGATGTATAAAGACTTCCTCTGACATGGTAGTCTTCCTTCTCCTCAATGTCATGTTGTGATGCCGGTAATCTAAACTGTATTTTTCTCTGCTATCTGATTCAACAGGAGGTCTTCGCAGAGATGGAGGAAAAGTATGGAGAGGTGGAGGAGATGAATGTATGTGACAACCTCGGAGACCACCTAGTCGGGAATGTGTATGTGAAGGTGGGTTCTTTGTGTCTGGCATAAACATTCATATGTACCACTGCTGTCCTGCCATGCCTTTTTTGCCTGGATCACAACCAGTGATGATCTCTTAAAGTGAAGTGTCTCTCCTTGTCTGCCTCCTTTTGTAGTTCCGTCGTGAGGAGGATGCTGAGAAGGCTGTGATAGACCTGAATAATCGGTGGTTTAATGCACAGCCTATCCATGCCGAACTCTCTCCCGTCACAGACTTCAGAGAAGCTTGCTGTCGCCAGTATGAAATGGGGTCAGTGCTTCACCACAGGATATAGCTGAGGGTGAATTTACTATGGCTACAGTGTTGTCTCAGCCTATAGCTTTTTGTTGATGTCTCTGCTGCACATGGAGTTGTTATTCCTTTACATCACCATATCTAAACTTGTCTATATGTAGCAGCTGCCGTGTGAAACTTCTGTTTGGCCTCGACGAGTGTTTCACCCCAGTTAAGATTCTGATGCCACAGTGATGCTGTGCTACTTTTCTCTCGACTCCAACTGCAGTGCCCTCTCTCCACAGGGAATGCACTCGAGGTGGATTCTGTAACTTCATGCACCTGAAGCCCATCTCCCGTGAACTGAGGCGAGAGCTCTATGGGCGCCGGAGGAAGGGGTACAAATTTACCTTTTATACAAGGGCACCTAGCCAAACTTGCCTTTCATGATTTAGTGAAATGTAAAAGCCATCCTCAGTGGGAAATGAAAGTTTGTAAAGCATACATTTTTAGGATATATCACTGGAAAAGCAACGTCTACATTGCACTAATTTTACAGTAATTTGATAACTCGCCTCTTCCTCCCTTCCTCAGCCGACATAGGTCTCGGTCTCGTTCCAGAGAACGGCGATCTCGCTCCAGGGAAAGAGGTAGAGGAGGAGGAGGCGGTGGCGGAGGCGTGGGCGGAGGAGGAGGTGGAGCCGGAGGTGGAGGTGGAGGTGGAGGTGGCCGCGACCGCGAGAGACGTCGCTCCAGAGACCGAGAGCGTTCAGGAAGGTTCTAAACCAGAGCCATGGCCACTCAACCCACACCCCCCCCCCCACCACCACCATACACACACACATGCAGAAATCTACTCCAGGTCTAATGCAAAGGTGTCATTAATGACCAAAATGTGACAGAATTGATTCACGTCTTGTTTTTTTCTTTTATTGATTTTTTTTGTGAAGAGTTGAACCTCTCATTAAATTGAACAGATTTGTACTGAATGACTGATCTAATTCCTGAATGTGAATCGTATTGATTATTACTTAAATAGCGTGTTGTGTGTGTTTTTTTTTTTTCTTTTCTTATGGACACACAACACTTCAATTACAGTGTGGTTATTGTTGAAGCCCTGGGCAAGTCCACAGCACTGGCTTCTATTTCTAGAGCAGGGGCCTGTACTACGAAGCTGGATTATGGGGTTAGCGAGGTCATTTCAGGTTTAATCCGGTGTCTCGGTGTCTTACTTTTTTAGTATGAGTATGTTGCCATAGCAATTTATGCTGAACCTAATTTATGCTATCCTGCTGTTCAGGACGTCCAATCAAAATGGATAAAAAGCCTCCTCACCAATCAGCTCTCTGGAAAAATTGGTGTCATCACCCAAAACGTATACCATGGCTCTTTATTGCAAAACCGAAACCAGATATGAAAAAAGAGATTGAACTATTGAATTAACACAGTAAGAAGGGCTCTTCGCAGGGCAGTGGTGTTTGGAGACCTTTGCTTCCCAAACGGATTTATTATATTTGAGATGTAATGAATGATTGTAGTGTTTCCAGGTTATTTGCCAACTCTGGCTTCTATCAAAGAGCAGGTAGCTTACAATAGCTGGCTATCGTTATCAATATTGAATGAATTTTACTGTTGCATACTAGGTGCGCTGATATTCATGAGGATTCCCAAGAGTGATTGGTGCTATAGATGGAAGCAGCCCTGGGGAAGACTGAGGTAGACTTTGTTAATAGAAACTCTTTTCACAGCCTCAATGTGATGATGCAATATTGTATCAATTAGAAATATAGCCACTATGCCTTAGTGACGGGCAGTGATAAGTGATAAGCCTGCCTCCAGCTATCCTCTAGCCTTGGCAGCAGCAACGGTTACTTTTTGCTGGGGTTTTTTTTCTGTTTGTTTTTTTGGATGGCTCATTTTTATTCATTATAATCGTTTGTTCTTCTTGAGAGAAAAACAAATGTCTAGTTTATGGCTTTTCTTGTTTTTTATGTTTTCTACTATTTTGATTTCTTAATTTTATAATCTATAGTTGTGCTTGTATTTTACTTAATTTTCCCTGCTGAATTAGCTATTTGTTACAAGCCCCGTCCCTTTTTATGTGAACGTGCACAGGGAAAGCCTGGATTGAGTTAGCAAATTATTTACCACATTCATGACACCCATTAAGCATAATTGTTAGGGTTAGCTAAGCCAGTTACCACAAAGATATACTATATAAGTTGAACTTGCTTCGTGGTATAGGCCCCTAGAATCTCGGGTTTAATGGATCAAAAGGTAAACTACGATAAACATTAATTTCCTACAGCTGGTTACATTTCTTAACTTTGGTAGACCTGACTTCCCTCTGTACTGTTTGTTCTCCCACCTAGAACAGACAGTACAAAACCCACTCCACATTAAAGGTAATAGACACCAAGCCAGATGTAACTTAGATTGGCACGAGGTGTAAAAAACCTTCCTTTTTCATTGTCATGTGGGACCCCATTTGTAAACTCTGAATAAACGACATTTTTTTGTACAGGTAGCCTCAATTGTACGTCAATCTAGTTCCTCCTAGTAAAGCGCTAATCTATATTAGGATTCTGGTCTAACAGTTTTTATGACCGGATGAGCAGCACTGATAGAGCATGAAGCTACAGTCATTTTGGCACAGACTCCTACCAACAGGAAAGATGTTTCTCCCTCATTCTCTTAATTTTACACCCACTGTTGGTTTCTTTTTTTAGTTTCGAGGTTGAGAGACGTGCTTTCTTTAAGCATAAATTTAACAATGACCGACTATAATCCTGTATTTTTTGATGGATACACTACAAATATCACAGCAAATCTATGCCATTCATTTTGACAGTTCACATTATTCCTGTGGCCCAGGGCAATTCAGTCAATGTTAGTGAACTCTTTCCTAAAACTAGAAATCAGATTGAACCCCTAAATCTGTGATCACTGGGACGCAAAATGAGGTGCTCCGTAGACTATGAATGGGACACCGATTTTGTGTTGCCTGAACACCCAGCCTGCTCTGGAGAAGCTACACTCTTCTACATACACCACCTACTTAACTCCACGTCCCAATTCTGTGGAGAGAAATTGTATTTGAGGTATGCACTCCATATCAGAAAAGTAAACTCTTTATTCCTGCGGAAGGAGGCATATTTTCATGCTTGCGTTCTCCAGTGGCGTTTCCATGGACACGACGCAAATAAAAATGGCGGCACAGGTGTCCGTCAAGGTAACAGAAGACCACCTATTGGTTTGAGCCTCTGCTTGTCATGAGACGGCCACACAGCATCATCAAAACAATGCACAGCCAATCTGCAGAAGCGATTTGTTTGTTTTGCTTCCTTCATCAGTCACTAAGAAAAAGAAAAGCTGGAGCTGAGAGGGAGTGGATAAAGAAGAGGAAGACCCATGAAGGAGATGCGGCAACTGCTCTAAAATTACAGACATGTTCTCAGTATCAGTCAGAAAAAAGATGCATTAAGCTAGTGTATTTGTCATGGAGCGGACCTTCTCCATTCCCAGCATCTAAGTACCTGTTAGAGCGAGAGGAACATACACATTCCTCTCGATGTAATTTCAATCTCTAATCAGGAACTACTTGTTCCTGTTTTCTGGCTCTGCCCATACAAGCCTCCCTTAAGGGGTGTTTATTCCAGTTATTCCAGTCTGCTTGCCCATTTAACAGAAGGCAGTGTGCTGTCCCTTCTAAGAGAAAAGTTACATGGTAACTCCAAATGAGTAATTGAGAACACCCGGGTCAAAGCTGTCCTAATTCTAGAGACAGACAGCAGGCCACAGGTGATTTAAGGCTCTGGAAAGACAGCAGACAAGGGCCTTTTTCCTTTTGCGATGTGAGCAGAGCAGTATCTATTTTGTTGCCAACACACTCATGGCATCATATAGGGAATGTGTGAGATGAATAAATAAACACCTGGAAACGAAAGTGAAAGTAAAGAGCCATGTTTTTGTTTAAGAGTAGGGTTGCCTCTGAGGCAGAGGTCTTGCGCAGGTTGTTAGATAATGTGGGTCAAATCATTTTGTGTACAGTAGTAAAAGGGAGATATTTCTATTATTTTTAGTGTGTGTAAGCAAAAATCTGCCAATATTTAGACTACAATTTTGGTACTACATGTATGGTAGGCATTGCTGTAATGGCATCACTTTTGCCCTTTCTTGTGGTGTTGGTTGTTAGCAACAGACAACAGGAATTTAAGGAAAGTTTACAGTCAGTACACTGTAGAGTTTGATTACATTCTACGGTATGGGGAGGAACTAATAATTGTGATCGCCCAGTTAAGAGCACGAGTGGAGAAAAATCCTGACAGAACTTTTACTTCCTGAACCCAGAGTTTTCCACCTCTGCAGGCTGGCCTGGGTCAGTAAGACTCCCAGCCCTGGACAGGCCCCTGGCTGTGATGTTGACCTGGGTCTGGGAAGACATCTGCAACGTGAATTTTAAAAGGTAAATGGAGTCTTCATAACAACATTTTTTGTTTTTGAGCAGGCTCTGTGTCGAAGCCACACCTGGCAATGACTTATGGTAAACTAAATTAAGGTTGGCTCAGGCTACAAATGGGCGGGGATTTGAAACAAAAGGCTCTGCTCCTCGTAAAAGAAAAGAACAGCAAACAACCAGTTTGGTGTTTTACCAAGAATGCTGTTTGTTTACTAAGGCCTCTTATCTGATTCAAACTTGGCCGTGCGACATCAGTTTTTCATCTCATTCTAGAGAGGATTAGGCCAGGGGCCTGCACTACGAGGCTGGGTTAAGGGGTTAGCGAGATACCTTCAGGTTTAATCCAGGGTTTTTGGTGTCACGAAGGTGGTTTACTTTTTATGGCAGTATGTCGCCATAGCAACTTATGCTGCTCCGGAGCAGGTTATGTTCAGGATGTATAAAATGCCTCCTCACCAATCAGATGGCGTCATCACTTATGAAAAAGTGAAAGGCACACACTTTTCTCTCCTTGCAGTGATTTATCAACACATTAAATCAGTTACTTTTTTTCAGAGTTTATTTTCCGTCAGTCAGCACCTTGCAGGGGCCTGGGCCTCTCCACAACTAACTGACTGTGCCTGCAGGTGGATCACAGACTTCCTGTCTGACAGGAAGCAGCATGTGAAGCTGGGGAAACACATCTCTGACTCCCAGACCATCAGCACGGGTTCCCCTCAAGGCTGCGTTCTTTCCCCTCTACTCTTCTCCCTGTATACCAGCTGCACCTCCAGTCATCAGTCCGTCAAGCTCCTGAAGTTCACAGACGACACCACCCTCATTGGGCTCATCTCTGGTGGGGATGAGTCCGCCTACAGGTGGGAGATTGACCATTTGGTGACCTGGTGCGGTCAACTCAATGTCCTAAAGACAGTGGAGATAGTAGTGGATTACAGGAAGAACCCAGCCATCACCCTGCATGACTCCCCAGTCGACTGTGGAGTCCTTCCGCTTCCTGGGTACCATCATCACCCAGGACCTAGTGGGAGCTGAACATCAGCTCCATCACCAAAAAACTACAGCAGAGGATGTACTTCCTGCGGCAGCTGAAGAAGTTCAACCTGCCAAAGTCAATGATGGTGCACTTCTACACCACCATCATTGAGTCCATGCCACACCTCCTCCATCACCAGTGGCTTGGCCAAGGATAAGGGCAGACTGCAGCGTGTCCTTCGCTCTGCTGAGAAGGTGATTGGCTGCAATCTGCCATCTCTCCAGGAACTGTATGCCTCCCAATTCTGGGATGGGATGTAAATAAAGCGGCCCATGATCTCTCTACTCCTGCCAGTGTCTCTGTCTAATCCGGGGATAGCGAGTCTGCTGATATTATTTGAAGTTCCGTTAATGTTCATAGTCTGAGTGAGACATGCCAATATCATGCCAAAATGTAAAGTCACTGTTGTAGCTCCACAACGGATCGAGTCGGACTGTGGGGCGGAGAGAGCGAGCGGGACCAGCAGCGGCGACCGTCCTTCAAGACCGGGTCGTATTAAGTCACGTACGTGAAACGGGGCCCAGCGCTCACACAAACTGATATCAACTGATGTGATTCTCTCTGGTGAGAACGTGTCGACCTTGCCCGCCTCAGACATTTAAATTTCCTTATTTAAATTGCCGCCTTGGAGCGGGGGCCCGTCAATTTTGTGACAGTTTATTGGAGGATAAAGATATACAAATGCCAACACTCCAGCCAATCAACGTCGACGTCAGAGAAGTCCTGTCCAATCGGGGTTGCTTGCGTTGTGGCTCTTTAAAACATGTGAGCTGCGGGCTGAGGTAGTCTGTCTGCGCTAGACGGAAGGTCCGCTTTGTGTTTGAGCCCAGCTGCCACTATCCTTATTAACTAAAAGGTGAGTGAATTAAGTCTTTCAAATTAAAATGTGAACCATTTACGTAAAACACCCCTAGATTATTTCCCACAGTGATTCAGCACATGCGCTCCACCACGTAGGCTGCGACAGTGGGCATTGCGGTCTTCATTCATCTGTTTTGTTTTTTCTTTAAGTAAACCCAAATTAGAACTAACATTTTAAATTCGGGAAAATATTGTTGTGATTTAACTTCAGGCTCCTACCAGTGACCGATTTTGACCACAACCGTTGACGATGAAACCGAGCTACGCCACAGCATCCTTAGAGGCGGTGCTATGATAGTGTAATGTTAATCTTTGCGGCTATTGCATCAGCTTCAAGACTAATGAAAATTACTACAATATAGTCTGTTTGATTAAGGTGTTTCCGGAACCTTTATATATTCCTTTTTCGTAACGTTTTTTTTTACATAACCTATGTTTTTTTGTAATATGTTTAACCTTTGTAATTGAAGATTTACTGTCACAGGCATGTCTGTCACTGCAACTAACATTTTGTCTTTGTGCTGTGTTGAATACAATATAAATAATACGATAATAAATCATCAGGCCAGTGCAATTTAGATGGATTAGTCCAATTGAAGTAAAATGATTAGGCTCAGGACCAGGAGACTATCATTTTACTATCCTCTTCCAAAGATGTATATCCAGATGTATGTGGTTAGCAAAGCATTTTTTATACTTAGCTATACTCCTATTGCTTTGGATGTGACACAATGACCAAGAAATTAAATTGCTTTAATCTTACGTTAGTTTTACCCATATTGAACAGTTATAAGCCTAATATAGACTTCATTGTCCTTGTCCCTGAGTCTCCCTTTGTGTTCAGATATTCTTTTGATCAAATGCAATCCAAATCCCTCTCCTATTTTACATATGCCCATGTAATCATCATTTTTGTAGATCCTGCCCAATGGGAGTTTGTACCAAAAATACTCAACCTCTAGGGCAGAGTTCCTCAAATCCAGGCCTCAGGGTCCAGAGTGCTGCTGCTTTTCTCTCCTACCAGGAAGTTAATAGCATTCACCTGGCATCCCAGGGCTTAGACAGCTAGAATGGAAACTACCTGGCAGAATAGAAAACCAGCAGTACTCTGGACCCAGAGACCTGGATTTAGTGTCTTTTCCCACAGGGAATAAATTGTCATTCAGAGAGTATCTTGGCTCATTTTTTTCCCCTCATCCAGCAATCACAGAGCATTGGTAAAATTTGAGTTGGCTTAAGCTTTGTTGGGGAGCAGGACTATATCCTGCTGCTTATGAAACAAAGAATACTGTTTCATTTTCTGTATTCTACTGTTTGATAATTTGGTGTAATATTTGAAAAAATATGTTTTGGTCTTGACTAGTATATATTCATTGCAGTGTCCTAGTGGCTAAATTAAGGCATTTCAACTTGAAAACTTCAGTTTCTTTGCTGCCTTAAATTTGCAAGCCTAGGGTTAGGGTTAGGGTTAGGGTTAGTCCTTTTATGTCATAAAATATTGTCGTATTGAGTGAACCTAAGGTAAGTCATCTGTGTTTAGCAGTTAAATCCACTGACTGAAAACAGAATCTCTTCACTAGTGAGAAGTTTTGTCTCAGCTGTTCATGAGTCACAAAATTATTATACCACATGGCAAAAAGTAAGCAGCTCACTGCACTTATGCAAGAGGTAGATATTACTCAACGTGTCAAACAGAATTTCTAGTTTCGGGTGTAGGGAGTGAACCGCATACTCACCTACTCATGGTTTTCAGTTTTACTCAGAAGTTGACTTTTGAGTCACCTAAAATACACTCATGAAGCAAGTCTCCCTTCTGGTAACCTTAACCAAAAAAGAGGAAGGAAGGAAGGAAAGGAAATACAGTACATCTGAAGCCTTTACAATGCACACAATATACAATATTCTGGGTCCACACATTCAAACATTGAGTAAATCAAACAGCTCCGTTCTCTGCATTTACGTGGTAAATCAAACCTTTTTGGAAGTTTGAACTTTGTAAATTTGCTTGGTCATCTGCACAGTGTGTTATTGCCCCGCTCATTAGGAGTGGTATCTGTTGCGTACAGGGACACACCCCTATGTGCTTTGGTCCAGGGGTTTCAAGTCGCAAGGGCACGCTGGGTCCAGGGGGTTCAGGTTGCAGGGGCATGCTGTGTTCAGGTTGCAGGGCCATAACACCAACCAAGTTCCTTACAGGAGATTGTCATGGAACAAATGTATTCTTAGTGCATGTAGTAAAAGAAAATGTTGCTGGTGGCTGTAGCCTAAGATTTTGTTTGTACAAATGTATTGCTGCTTTTTGTTTTTTATGGAAGTATTTATTGCATTATTTAATATACATATATTAAAGTGCAATAAAAACTTCCATAGTTTTTCAGGGTCAGCTTTTCTTCTCCATAACTTGACTTTTTGACCTGCATGTGTTTGTTCACATTTTATCTTCCCAAAGGACTTCAGACAGTGGCTACAGTTGATGGATACTGTGTGCTATAACAGCTACATCTTGCTGTCTTGGCTGCTCCACAGTACTATTTGTTCTAGGTTATCAAGTACAAGTACAAGTACAAGACACACATCAGAGTCGACTCCATTGTATCCCGGAGCAGTTGTGGAGTGATCTTGATCCTAGTTAACGCAAACAACTTAAAAGTCTGCTCCCAGGTGGATGCATAGCTACTGGAGGAGGCTTTTCCTAACGTTTGCACTAATAGCATGTAGTGTACTGGACAGTCTCAAGGCCTTCATGCAGGAATATGAACCGTGGCCATCAGCAATGAGGTTCAGGACACTGAGCTGTTTTTTTGTTTTTTTTTAACTCCTCTTCCCCACATTCTCTGAGAATGCAGAACCGGCACAGAGACAAACAATACCAAATATAGTGAATGGAATTAAACTCAAGAAAACTCTTTTTGTCAGATGTCTTACCCTTGATGTAAAAGGAGCTTAGCTACACTAAGCAAGGATTTAATGTAGACTCCATTTATTTGTGCCCGGTAGATTTATACCAGCATAAAATCTAAACTAAACTAAATAGTTATCTCTAGTTATCTTGTCTTTGGTAACTTCTGGAGCCCACTGTTCAGCTGACAATAGGCCATGAACATTTAATGAACCAAGGCTGTAGCCATGGAGCCAACATTGGGGGGGACCAAATCTGCCGGGGGGTCTGAAAACTCATTTCCTGCCATTCTAAAATATTTAGAAATTCACTAATACATGGGATGAACTTTTTATTTATTTTTTATTTTTTACAATAATGTCTGGTGTTGTATTACATTACTCTGTTTTTTTTAAGTTTTTTTTTTACCTTTTCTTGTTTCATTGTATGTAAAGGCAAAGATTAGAGATTAATAAAGTACAACCAATCTATGCATTGTTATATGAAGACAAGTCCAGATATTGAGGCCAAGGTTTAGCAAATTGTTGTTTTTATTTACAAGTAAAACTTAGACTTTTGTGTTGCAAAGTATTTAGCACAATAGAAACAGAGGAGGGGCTGTAATGGAGCCAAGTATCACCTTTAAACCATTTCTCCTGAAAGTAGAGTGTCCTATTTGATAAGGTTTGACGAGGAATGACATTCACATTTGGCTGGGCGAGGTCCAAGCTCCTCTCCTGCACCTTCATCTTCACCTGCCTCTCTCTCTCTCTCTCTCTCTCTCTCTCTCTCTCTGTCTGTCATTGTCTCAAACTCACTCTACCTGCTTGATTGTATTATCTGAACACATGAGAAGCCATACTTAGAGGAATATCTCAGTTTAAATTAACATTAGGATTAGACTGATGTCATTATCTCTCTCCCTCTTTACTCTGAACGCACCAGAGTGAACGTGATAGAAATCACCCCTATCAGTATGCAAGTGGTGTTTCTTGCCATGATGTTCAGGAATGGATTACGAACCATTTCTGATTGGAATGGAAATGATTACTATATTAGGAGAAATTGACTCATCTCTTGTACTACTGTATACTTCTATCATCTGACTGGTATTCATTTTCTCACTTCTCATTTTCTATGAACTTTCTGAGGCTGCCCAAAAAACTGATGAATGTCACTGCCACCCTTCCTCTTGCTCATGATGATATTCACTGTGAATGAAAGCTGACTAATAAAACTGCTTGCACTTTAATCAAACAAACACTAAAAATGCTATTAATCATAAGCAAGTACAGCTATACAGTATACTACGAATATTCAATAAATGAATGCTACTACTGTCTACATAAATTACATACTGACAAATATAACATAATAAAGACATTAACGTTAGTTGAATACACCCGTGAGCAACATTGTTGGTTACTGGGTGAATGTGTAACTAATTAACTCTAGCTATGATAGCTAACGTTAGTGATGGTTGATTGTTTAGCACTCGCAAATCGGCCCGTTGTCACCAAAAACTTTGTTTCCATGCAATTACTGACACTTTTATTATTTATATTATTTATTTCCACAATTACACAATTCATTAAAAAATGTTGATTTACCTCTTGACCAGACAAAGAACAGTTCTGCTTGGATTTTGTTGTAGTGATGATGGTGGTTATAATGTGTAGCCAAATTCACCCAGAATTGAACTTAGTTATTAATATTTTTCTTACACAGATGAGCTGGCACATTTACTGAAAATGTTTCTCCCTCTGGGTACGCTCGTATGAGATTTCCTTTCACAGAGAAAAGATTGCCTAGAGTCTGTGTGTGTTACAGCTAACAATTCCTGTCTCCTTACAGGTGAGCCATGCCTTCTTCCAGTACAGACGTGGGACCTGTTCCTTCTGTCTGCACGCATGCAGCTGAACTCTTTAACGCACAGAATCACCTTAGTGAAGATACCATGACCATGGGGGTGGCCATCATAAAGGCAGATACCCTTCTGGGGAAGAAGTCCTTTTCTGAGACTCTCACGAATGGGGGTCACAACTTGTCTGTGAAGGACTTTGCCCAAGCGAATGGAAACCAGGATGGCTGCAAGGTTCAGAAGGGATCATCCCATCCGTGCGGGGATGGCAATGAGAATAGTGATGTGGCCACCGATGAGAGGAACTGGATCCGTCCTGATTTGCCCAGTAGATGCACCTGGAGGCTGGGCATGCCTATTTCTGAGTCGCCTCATAGCCACCCAGCACGGTGAGACACAAACACTCTGAGAAGACCTAGCTTATTATTTGCTGAGATGTAATCAACAGTGAGAACACGATTACAGTTTTTCTCAGTCGCTTTAGTACATTTCTCGAATCATCCTTAAGATTTGCAAAACAGTAAACGCATTTCTCAAAACAATTGATACAAACAGCATCACACAATGGATTACCTGCAGAAGCCCGTAACTTGCTCAAAATCCTTAGTTCATCTCTCAAAAGTAAATCTTTACGTCAACGAACATGTCAGTCCATCAGAATCACAAGTCCTTGTGTCATTGAGTACAAACAAGAGAGTCAAAATGCTTAGCCATGTTGTCAATATAACAGTTACTCTGATGGAAACTATGGCGAAGGGTTTGATGGCAATGATTGAAAATACACAAGGCTGCACTTTTTATGTATGGCATGTATGAATTTCAAAAGACATATTCAACCAATAAGTCATAATTGTCATTTGCCTAAATGTGCTAAAACATTTGCAAATGGTAACACAGAGAAATGTTCTTTCTGTTGTACTCAAGTAACAAAATGTTGTGAAGAATTTCACATGTTGATTTGACGACTTCAACTGAATTGAGCCAAAGCAACTGAGAAAAACTGTAGTGAAAGTCAAGATTCATCAATTCAGAACACATTTACAAAAAGTCGAATAGAAATGGTTGACATGCTTGACAGATTATGACAACTGGTTCAACCATTTTGCATGTAATGACATAAGCAATGAACTAATGCCTAGATGTTCTGGGGGGTGAGACTATTCAACAGAGAAGCAATATAATACATTTTGATCAACATGACATAAACTATTGATAATGTAGGAAACAGCAGACAGTTTTCCATAACCATTTGCCTGAATGTGCTAAAGCATTTGCAATTTGTCCAAAATAATGAGAAGCTGCTTTTATGATGAGCACAAGTGACTAGATGATGTGGAGGTTGAACAAGTAGTTTTGAGAACTTCAATTCTGATCTGAGAAAGCGACCAAAGTGACTGAGAAAAACTGTAAAATGTAGGCAGAGCAAGATGTAACGTCACTCCCACTTCAGCTACCATGTGAGAGGATTGTGGATGAGACAAGACAAGATTTGACGGCTCATTGTGACAGTTAAATCTCCCAATATGTCTTAAAGGGGCACTTCACCTAAAGCTAATGCTGCTTTATTATGCATAAAGTGTGTTGTGTTAAAGGACGGGGAGCTCTGGATAAATTTCACTGGATATGGATGTGATTCCAGTCAGAGAATCAAGGCGAGAGGAGTCTTCGTTGATGGTCTTTATTTAGAATAAATGGTACAAGCAGGAGATCAGAGATATAGATTTGTTTCTGTGTGGTCCGGAAGAAAGACAAATGAATAATATTGTAAATGTGTGAATATAGGAATAACTGTGTTACTATTACAATATAATTGTAGAGCGGTGGACTACGACCAATGTTTTCATTCTCACATGGCATTAGCTGTCCACAGTTGGGCTACAGCACGTCTCGTCAATAACAAGGGCCCCATGTACCAGAATAAATGAAAATAGAATGAAATATGGTGTCTCACGCCGTGCACTCGCAAATATTAGTTACCGGCAGGGCATCAATTAAATATAAAGGTGAGAAGCGCCGATTCCCACTACTAGCATAACTCAAGAACGGGACTTGCATTGTGCTCATTCACACACTCACTGATAAACAGATCCCAGAATATTGCACGGATTACTTTTAGTTTGCAAATTGATCGATTGAATTGAGGACACTTATCACAGTAGGGTTAAAATGTGATCAGTGTGATGATTAAAACAAACAAACATAGCCTAAACCGTATTTATATATAGGTTATGAGGCTACATATAAGTTTCTCTCACCTTTTAAATGTCCACTCTGCCCTCCACAGCATCAAGGCTCCCAGCATCCTCCCCAACATCCTCAGGAGGATTGGAGACACACCTCTTGTTCGCTTGAACAAGATCCCCAAAGCCTTTGGACTCAAGTGTGAGATGTGTGAGTAACTGCATGTATATGGTCATTACACTAAGTTGAGATGTGACAGATGCTCACATTCATGTGAATATTCCCTTCTGCATGTGAAGCATATCCAGTACACACCCTTGAAAAGCATCACAAAACAAACAAGATGCAGTATTTCCCACATGTGAGAGTGATCTACACATTGTGGAGGATCAACTGGCTCCCCCACAGTTATGTTGTGTCACAAAGCCAATGGGTGTCATGTGACCCAGATACCTAATGATGTATACGTTATGAAGATGAGCAGGTTCGAAAAGGATCAGCTTTTTTTTTTCATTTCAGGGAGGGAATGCTCTCCACTCCTCTACCATCAGTATTTTCCTCTTTACTGGAACAACAAGCAAGTTGAGAAGGTTACAGAGTAGAGGGGGACACAGGAAAAATGCTCTGGTCGGACCTGATCCTAGCTCAGCGGGGGTACTTGAGATTACAAAGTGAGGTTTTAACCACCATAGCCTCGTGCCATCTTTGGCCACAAGGCTATAAAAGGCCTCTTTCAGGCAACATGGCATGCAGACAACGGGTAAACACTATCCTCAGAAATGGACGAATCGCTAAAGTGATATGTGCAAGTGGGGGAGCACCTCTTCGCTTTCATCAAGAACTCTCCCTATTGGCCCCCTGGTTTCCTGTTAACAAGGGAACATTAAGGTATCACATAGCTTGTTTGTAGCCTCCTGTTCACCACTGTGTGACTGCAGGGGTTTTGTCGGCGGTAGTGTGCACCCACGGAGGGCGAGGTAAACATGAAAGACTTTGTTGTTCTTTTGGTTGGCAGACTATGAGCCACTACAGTCAAAACGGAAGAGAGAAGGCCACATGATTTGTGCCAATCGTATCGGAGTTCAGAAGCCGCCGTGAAACTGAAAGAGAGGTCGCAGGAGAGAGAGAGAGAGTGTCCTGTCCTGTCACAAGCCAGTTTTTCAAACCCATGGACGATGCCTTTTTTGTCGTATTTCATTGTTGCAGATATTGGCCTTGGTCTTTTGTGTGATGTTGTTCAGGTGGTTTCTACAACAGGTTGGCTGGGCTCGGGACGTTGTTTGTGTCATTGGTGGAGACATGATCACTACAGTATTTCCCGCAACATTTTGTTACTGGCAGCCCCTGCGAGGTTGTTGGGTTCGCTGAGGATGAACCTCGTCATAGGCGTCAGTTTAAGCCCCTTTCCAAAGAATGCCTTTTTACACTCTCTTAATTGTTCAAAGTCAAGCTCTTGTTTGTTCCCATGGCTTAAAGAGGACAAAGGACCTTGTTTCAATACTTCCATGGTTTTCACGTGACTGGGATTACCCTTTGCTCTGTCTAGTTCACCGTGGATTTAGCTATTAAGAATTTGTGCCAGTTGGCGTACGTGTTTGTGTTGGTGTTGGCGTACGTGTTTGTGTTGGTGTTGGTGTACGTGTTGGTGTTGGCGTACGTGTTTGTTTTGGGCCGTAGTGTCTGCGAGTGTATAAAAAGTTCTGGACCTTTGGACAACCCCCCCCCTTCGCCCCCCAAGTTGAATTTCCAGAATCGGCTCATGTTAGCTCAGTCATTTCCCATAATCCCCTCTGGCTTGGTCAACATTCACTGTAGTGGCTGGTGTCGCAAAGTAAAAACTATACCGATTGTGCAGGGATTTAAGGATCATCGTAACAAGGGTGTTTAGCTTAATTGGATTGATTTTCCTGGTGCCGCCACGGTGCTTTCGTAATAATGAAACATACAACAAAAATAATCCTGTGTTTTGTTTGTGTGTTTAGTGGCCAAGTGTGAGTACTTCAACGCGGGAGGCAGTGTGAAAGACAGGATTGCCTTGCGGATGGTGGAGGATGCTGAGAGGGATGGGATCCTCAAACCAGGAGACACGATCATCGAGCCCACCTCTGGCAACACAGGTAGAGTGTGGGGAAACACGCGGGGTATAATGAAGACCTTCAAAATCAGGACAAATCGAAAAAAGATGTATGGAAAAATGGTGGTGACTGAGCAACCAGCATGCCATGTTGGCGGCAGGGTATTCTGGAAGTGAAAGATCCCCGCAGTAGCCGTGTGTACCTCATGCCCTGTCAGCCTAGCATCAGTTTACATTCAGTTGGCCATAGTTTTCACTGTCACACGGCCAAACCATGACCAACTCTCTCTGGTCGACGGCAGGTATTGGCCTCGCCCTGGCAGCTGCGGTGAAAGGCTACCGCTGCATCATCGTCATGCCTGAGAAGATGAGCATGGAGAAGGTGAGGCAGCTGTTTTTTGTTCTATGATGATTCCTGTTCATGAGCCCCATATTTAGTGTCGGCGTCCGCTTGAAATCTGGTCTTATGTTCTAGGTGGATGTGTTGAGAGCTCTAGGGGCAGAGATTGTGCGCACCCCAACTTCTGCGAGCTTTGATTCACCAGAATCCCATGTGCGCGTGGCTTGGCGTCTCAAAAATGAGATCCCCAACGCTCACATCCTCGACCAGTACCGTAACCCTAGCAACCCCTTGGCTCACTATGATACCACAGCCGAGGAGATTCTGCAGCAATGTGACGGTTTGTGTTTTTTCTTCTTTCATTTCTCTTGGCAGATGGCAGCTGTTTCCACTGTTTCATCTCATTTTTGGTTACATACTTTTGTCCAAGATAGATCAGTCTTCAGATTAGAAGAGCAAATGTGCTTTTCCTTTCAGGTAAATTGGACATGTTGGTGGCAGGAGCCGGCACAGGCGGCACCATCACCGGCATTGCCCGGAAGTTGAAAGAGAGGTGCCCCAACATCAAGGCAAGGAACATGCTCAGTTGCTTTATTTGAAACTAAATCAGTGGTCATGGTTTGGTAATGGTTGACTTGTGTTGATTCATTGCTCTGCCTGCGTTATTGGAATTTTACTCACTGCTAACTCCTGTAACGAAGCAAAGGCTTTCAAAGGGCCCTAAACCTTACTCTGATCTTTGAAGGGAAGCTGACCACCAAACTCAAAGTATATAACAGCTGAGGAATGATCTAGTCAGTATCCCAGAGACATCAGAGGTCAGAGTGAGGGCGACAGCGGCATGCCACTGCATCTCATGTAACATAAGGTGGTGTTGGATTTATCTTGATGTGCCAATGTTTCCTCCTCTCATCAGTGTTGTTCTGTGTGTGGTTTAGATTGTGGGAGTGGACCCCGAGGGCTCGATCCTGTCTGAACCAGTAGGATTTATTGCCACCGATGCGGCTCCGTATGAAGTGGAGGGCATTGGATATGACTTTATTCCCACAGTGCTGGACCAATCTGTGAGTGTGTTTGTGTGCATGCATGCACATATATGCATTTATGGCCTATTTGCAATTAAGATTTTTATTTTCAACAGTTTCAATATGAGTGTTGTGACTCCGTCCTTTTCCCCTACTCATTGTTGCAGTTGATTGACGCGTGGTATAAATCCAAGGATGAGGAGTCCTTCATCATGTCACGCAGGCTGATCAAAGAGGAGGGGCTTCTGTGCGGTAGGTTTATATCACTTACCAACTGATTCCTTTCAGTCATTGGTTTAGGTTTGTCAACAGCTGCCCAATCTAGAGGTTATGAATGCTCTGTTTAATAGCTCCCTCTAATTGTGTATTATGTATTTTTCTGCAGGTGGAAGCTCTGGTACAGCCATGGCAGCAGCAGTGAACATGGCTAAGGAGCTGAAGGAGGGCCAGCGCTGTGTGGTCATCCTGCCTGACTCCATCCGCAACTACATGTAAGACATGAAGAGAAACATGGGAAGAGAGGGGGCTGGGCAGAAAGGGTGAATGGGGGTATTTAAGGCATATGCCTGACTTAATACCCGGCATGTAATCTGCTCTAATTCCTTGCTGAAATTGCTTTTTGCCTCCAGGTCCAAGTTCCTGAGCGACAATTGGATGTGTGATAAGGGCTTCCTCAGCCCAGAGGACTTGATGGTCTCCAAACCCTGGTGAGAAACCTCAATATCATCCCTCGTTCCTGTTGGTAAAAATGGCCACACCATAGATGGGTTTTAAATCGCCCATTTTTGTCTCTCTCAAGGATATGCCTGTCTATCCCTCCCCACCCCCCTCTCTCTTAATAAGGTGGTGGAACCTGACCCTCCAGGGCCTGAACCTGTCTGCCCCCTTCACCGTCCTGCCCTCAGTGTCCTGCCAGATGACCATTCAGATTCTGAAGGAGAAGGCGTTCGACCAGGCCCCAGTTGTCAATGAGTCGGGGTATGTCGCTTTAATAAAGTTTGTGTTCCCATTATCACAAGGACAATCACTAGTGACAAACAGCTAAAGGGTTTGTTATCTGTGTATGTCCACAGTGGGATCCTGGGCATGGTGACACTAGGCAACATGCTGTCCTCAGTGCTGGCTGGGAAGATCAAACCCTCAGATCCTGTCAGCAAGGTGGTCTACAAGCAGTTCAAACAGGTCAGTCGTGCGTGCAAATGAGTAGAAAGACGTATGCATGATCACATGGATGGTGTATCTGATCTTGACATGCTTTCGCCCTCAGGTGCGCCTGACAGAAAACCTGGGAAGGCTGTCCCGTATCCTTGAGACAGACCACTTTGCCCTGGTGGTGCATGAGCAAATGCAATGTAAGCTGTATTTCCTTCCGTATGAAACTTGAACCTGACATCACCTCGTGTTACACAGTGGGCTGAAAAATCAGTTGGTGTAATTCTCAGAATTGATGTCCGCTGCTCTGGCTTCCCTTTACTTGACCCCCCCCCCCCTCCCCTCCCTCCTTCTTTTTCATTTCATTTACAGCTCCTTGGGTTAGGGTCTGTTTTCTTTCATTAATGTCAGTATGTCTCTCTCTAGATATGAATGATGGGTCGACTTGCGCGAGGCACACGGTGTTTGGCGTCGTGACAGCGGTTGACCTCCTCAACTACATCACCACGGGTGAGCGGCAGGAGCGCTCACTGTCCGACTGCTCGCTGTCCGACGACCTGTCTCAGTGACCATTTCCTGTTTGGATCGTAGTGGACGGGGCCTCCAGCTTACCAAGACATACTTTATGAGAAGCAACACTGATTATTTAAACCTAGCAAAGCTTGTGGTTTATAGTAAGTTATATTTCTTTTCGACCTTTTCGGGGCTACATCTGTGATTTATTATGACGTGATTTTATTAGTTTTATGTTTAGGTTGTCTAGTTTTCATCAAGGGGAAATCAAACTGAAGGATTGTCTGTTTTGCCTTGATTATTGCATCTTGAATGTAACATGACTGTAAGTATGCCTGTTAACATTTAACATTATGGATTCATATCTGTTTACCTTGTAGATGTGATGTCGGAGAATGTTTTTTGATGATATAAATATAGCGTGTAAATCTTTACATGAAAACATGTTGGAATTTCAAAAAAAGCATTTGAAAAATTGGAAAAATAGGACAAGACTTATCCTGAATTCTGCCATATTTGTATTAATGTCCATTAATCTTGTCCTATCGCTTTCAAATACGTTTTAGGAAAGCCTCCACTCCCATGTTTTGTTTTTTCATGGATTTGTTGGAAGCCTGTTTGTAATTTCTGACAGAGCATCCAACCAAAACAAAGTTGTGTGAGGAGGCATACCTACTACTATACATTACACACTTTTCTTCAGTCTGCAGATTGGCTTCATGGCTTAGCCGTAGCTGATATACCGGACTGTGGATTAATATCGCCACCTAGTGGTTAAAAATGTCATAACTGGTAAACCGTCCTGATGGGAAGAGAAAGTGATTCAAAGAGAAAATCCAGTCGTGCATGTTGATGATTGCTAAAAATATATATTTTTTACTAATAATGAAGTTATCTGGCCAACGTGCTGATCCTTTGTGAAGCATGTCTGTGCCAGTGGAAGGATGATGAGTGGGTTAGACTACTGAATGTTGACACTCTGCACCTTTTTGTTTATTGTTGTTAAATCGTTACTGTGGTGGAATTTAGACATAGAAGACAGACGGATGTATGGAGGGATATGTTTGTTGATGGTAAATGTGGACTTGCCTGTTAATTCCATTTTGCTTAGGGTCCAAATTGCAGCTGTAATTTTATCTACAGTCTTTGATTGTGATTTAATTATTTTATTGCTGGCTTCCAATAAAGATTTGTTTTTGTTTTACTGAAAATGTGTTGTTTTTGGTGACAACAGTGTTCACTCACTCTCTGTCTGTAGAAACTGAAATATATTTCTATCGAACATTTTCACTTTCTTACCAAAACATGACCTACATTTGGTTTAGTTCTTAACATTGAGTTCATGATGCAAAATAATGAGTGTCCTCTAAACACCAACATGGACAGACATACAAGCATTTAGGTGTTTCAGTGGAAATGGAGTTGATGGCTATATGCAATTGTAGAAATATCCGAAAACAGCAAAGTTATATGAATGTTATAAAAACAATGATCAGGAATTGCTTCATTATTTTTTCTTCTGTTTTGTATTGGAGTAGAGAATAATTATCACAATGAACTTGATTGGAAATGAGGTAATATATATTGGTAATATGTGTGGTGACTGCTCAGTCCACAGGGAGGCAGCACTGACACGTGTCTATTCTAGTTTCTCGGTCTCTTCCTGGGACATTGAGCATTTAATCTGTAAGTAATCTGCCTGTTCCAACCAGTATGGCATTTATATTTCACAACTCTGAGTTCCATTCACACACATCAACAGTATTTACTGTATGGTTGACTGTCAAGAGCTGAATGAAATCTTAGGTGGAGTTCAGTTAGTAATAGTATTGAGATGCAATCATGGGAGCAACTGGGAAGTCCTGTCTCTGATTTCTGTAGTAGGTTTACAGTGGGGCTAAAAATCATGATCCTCTGAACAAGTGGGAAAGGAGTAGCATGTAGACTGGACAAGTCATACCTCTCAGTGACTAAAACAAGATCATTTATAATACTCCTGGTAAACATGACATCTTGAAATGTCGCAGACAAATAAATCCATTTGTCAAGGCGTCAACACTTCCAAAGAGGCAATGTGGCCGCGTGGTCAGAGGAGATAAATGTTAGAATGTGGAAACTGACATTTAGGTCGCACTTTATGTGGATCGTCCAATGCTGATACTCAACGCGTGTCAAGTGACTACAATGTGTCACTGTACCATCTACTGCATTTCAGATGATACTCACAATAGTAGTAATGTAAAGTAATGTGTATATCACAAACACCTTCTGACCTTCTTAAAGGGGGGTTGTTTTTTACCCCGCCGTCATCCCTGACAACGATAATAATAATAATCAAACAAGCGTGGGAGCAGGAAAAAGCAGGCTTGAGTAGGAGAGACAGGGAAACCTTTTCAAATGACTAATAACTCCAATGTCACTGAGTATTGACTCTACACGGAGGTGGCATTGGAAGTGTTGAACAGGAAATAGTAACCAAGAACTTCATTCTTAGCTCGTCTTCCAGTAAGTCATAACGCTCAATACCCTGAGGAACGGCAGAAAGAAAGATCATATTGTCCTTGCCTGTCCTCTGAGCGTGGCTACTTGATCTGTCATTATCTCTCCTGGCATAGAGAACATGCCAGGATGACACTGGACTCTTCTGATGATTCAGTTCACCTGGTCTATTCTATTGTGTTCTATTGTGTTTTGTTCTGTTCTGTTCTGTTCTGTTCTGCTCTGTTCTGTTCTGTTCTGTTCTGCTCCTCTTGCTAAGCAACTCATATTTCACCCTTCATCTCCAGATATTGTGCAGCATGTGTCGCAAAGGTGTCGCGTCACCTTATTTGCCCTTCTTCTTGTCATCCCGTCTGAGTCACCGATCTCGACGGCCTGAGTAGAACATGAACGGAACATTTTCTGGCATCCAGAAAAAGATTAAATTAGCCGCATTGGCAATAGATTTTACGGCTTGGTTC